>CAKNYM010040832.1:47703-66884 GCA_932195095.1 Andricus curvator
TATATATATATATATATATATAATTCAAAAAAAAGTTAAATAACCACCGGAGGGTCCCACTAAGAGCAACTGCCATCTAAAAAATGTCAATAGCCCACAGTTGAACCGCGGTTTTTTGTTGTCTCAAATAAAAAATTTCGGTGTTATTGCGTATCTCTCAAATTTTTTGAAAAAAGGTAAACCTACTATACCGGATTCTGGTAATGGTAAATCATCATTTATTATATGGAAGAGATGTTTTTTGGAGAAATATGGTATGATACATGTTTCCTTTGATACATGTTTGTCTTTTCCCATGGCGAATATTTTTGTAAATTTGAAAGACTTTGTATCTTCGGGTATTTGATGTTTTTTAATAAGATTTATTGAAGCTCCTGAGTCTACTAACAGGTGATATTCGTCTCCTCGTCGGTTTCTTTCTCGAATAGACTGTAGTCTTCCGCTGACTGCAGAAATTCTGCTTGGTCCTCGTAGTCTATCTGTTCCTGTACTTCTTCCATTGTCATTGTTTCGTTTTCCAATTCTTCTTCCATTACTTGGATGTTCCGGACTTGGGGTGGTCGATTTGAAGATTGGCCTATCGGAAAATTTGTACTTTTTGCAATACATTGATTTGCAAAATGTCCTAAATTACCACATTTATGATACTTCATTTTCATTCTGTCGTTTAGTGCCATGTTATGGTTGGGTATTCGTTGAGTGGGTGTAGTGTTAGCCGGTATCGAGGTGCCTGTGTTGGCCTAGGTTGGAATTTCATTCTTGTTTTCAACGGTATCTGTTGAACAGGTTGTGATTCTTTCAACCACATTTCTGTTTCATTCGCGTGACTTTGTGCTTCCGCTAAGCTAGTTGGTTCAAAAAGTCTTACTTGGAGTCCGATCTCTTTTTTTAAATTAAGTAAATATCTGTTAATATTTTGTTCTTCTTCTATGTTTATTCTCACTCTTATTTCAGTTTGATTAATATGTTTTGCTTGGACGGCGTAATTTAGTAAATTGGTTAATTGCCTAAAGCGTAGACTGAAATTCTGAACTGTTTCTGTAATTCCTTGTTTGCAGGATTCTAATTTGCTTTTCAATGCTAAAATTGAGCCGGTTTGTTTTAGGTTTTGTCTTAAAGAAGTATATAAATCTTCGTAAGAGTTCACAGGTGTGTAGCGGGTAGCCTTTTTCTGCAGTGACTTGTATTTTCTTAGCGAGAATCAAGTCTAGGAGTAAGTTGGGTTGTGTGCACCTACTTTTCGCCCTTTTAACGCTTTTAATAAAATCGTCTAATCCGATATCATCTTGGCCATTCATGGTCCTTATCGTTTCCAAAGCTAATTTAGCATTAATTTTTTCATCTTCCTCGGTTTGAAATCTTATACCTTTTTTTCTCTAAGTAATTGTTCGTTTCTCAATAGACGACGTTCCGTTGCTTCTCTTTCTTCTTCTTCATCGGTGAGGAGTCGGGATGTCCTAGTATCTTCTCTTTCTCTAAGTAGCTGTGTATTTTTGGAAAGTTTTTCACTTATCTCTTTCCTTTCTAGGTCGTACTCATTTGGGGGTTGAGTTAAAGTTGCTGATATTTTCGATTTTAAAATAGATGTGTGGGACGATGTTGCTTCAGTCCCTTCGCGCGTCAATGGACTATTCTCTATTGACCTACTTTTCCTATCTTCATCGAGGTCTTCCGTCAATTCGGGTTCCCCTTTGTCCATTTCTATGTCCCCTTTGTAGTCTAATTCTGTTCCTATTTTTTGGATTTCTAGGGTTCTATTTTTATTTTCTATTTTTAAAGCCACAATGTTGGCCGTCAAAGCTTCGATATTCGCGAACATCCGTAATATCATTTCGTCGGTTATTTGGACAGGTGCGGTTGGATTAGGGTTGGGAGAGTTCGTTCCAGACATGTTAACAGATGAGTTTGTCTCGTCCGTTTTGTATCCTAATTCTAAATTATCGCGATATTTTTGATATGCCAGTGTGCTTATTTTCCTAGTTTGTCGGTGTAAAAAAGGTGTCGCGTAGAAATTAAATGTGTATGATTCGGACTTTTGTCCGTTAATACAATGAAATGCAGAGTATCGTTCTACTGAAATAGCCTGATTTCAAAGTAATTTTATTTATTTTTATTGAGGGAGAGTAGCGCTCTGGAACACCAGGAGTATGCTCTACCGGAATTTGTAAAACTTTGCGTCGTCTAACGTGAAATTAGCTTTTTATTTCACGTTAGTCTCCTTCCTCAGACAGTAAGAAGGACTTATACTCTTTACAATTCAATACGATTTGTTTTTGTTGTTTTAATTGCTTACTTTTCTTTAATTGTGATGTTTTTATCTTCTGTCACTGGATGGCTTGATCCTTCTTAGTTGGCGGCTGGAAATTCGTGAAGTTATTGCTGCTGAACCGGATGTGGGCGTTGGCCGATGACTTGTCGTCGGTCTTCCTAGTGTTAATACGAAGTTGCGTCCTCCGCCTGATTGCAGGCCTCGTTCTCAGTATATGGTGAATTTTGGAAAGTCAGAATTTTACGTTGAATAGCAGTTGCGCGGTTCACCAGTAATTTTAATTCTGTTTTCCTACTCTTCGTTGATTAACGGGCTTTCCGTAGAGAAGTCCGGGTTCTTTTCTTGAGAATTCCGTAGAATTCTTTCCTCTGAATTCCGTAGAATTCAACAATTTCAGATTCGTCTCAGGAATTACCCTTTATGTGATTTCTCTGATGTATCCGTGGATATAACAAATCGAAAGAGCAATCCTGGCAGGATTGCCAGAAATGTTATGCACGCCCGGTCCTACTTATACACTAGCGTAAGTATGTGGGCTTACCCAAAAAAGAGAGGCAAACTGAATGTGGGACAATGATATAGGTCAAAATCCAAATGCGTAACAATACTGACTCGTGCTGGGCCAAAGCACTCCATATATAGCCTAGAATCTTTAGTGGAAGAAGTCTATTGAGGTCAACCGTTACACATTCTTCAAACTATTTTATTTCCAAAAACGCATTCTCTCCTTTGCCTGCTTAGAGAAGCTTTGTTTATAAAATACCGATGCGGACCGATATGAGTTCTCTGAAAGAACACATTGTGTCGCACTTATGTTACGCATCAACATTCAGAATTAGGTTAATTAAATTTCATGAAGAAGAATAATAAAAAATTGAAATTTCATAATGGAAAATTCATTATTATGACACTTATCATTATTATTACACATCTAAGTACTCAAAAATTATAAGAAAAATATTGAAAATTGTTTCTTTTTTTCAAATTAGACACAGCATATTTTCCTACTGTTGGACTTTGAATACTTGGCGGGAATTCTCAAAACAGAATGAAAAAGAAACCGAAAAAATGCAAAATAGCAGTTTTCTAATGAATTCATACTACAAACGGTATTTCTTTTGTTTTTTAAAAATTAATTATTGTTAATCGATAAACGACGAGTTTCCAAGTATTTTGTAAATCATTTACAATTGTTTAAAGAATTATTATTCGTTTAAAAAATATATTTTTCTCTGTAAGTCGTGGAAAATTATTATTTTCGAGATATAAATTCCAGAGAATAATAACTTGTTACAATTTGATGGAGGAAAGATTGTTTAAACGAATGGAAATTGTTTAAATAATGACCAATTATGTAAAAACAAAACATATTCTTCGAGAGTGAGGGGGGGGGGGAGGTAGAGAGAGTGAGAGAGAGACTGAGGGGCTTCTTTCGGTGGGTGAAGAGAAGTAAGCCTCCGGTCTGTGACATAAGACACAACGCGTGTGTCAGAGGCTTGCGTTACACTTTCCAGCCATGGACGAGCGAGCGTATTCATGGAATTCGTAAAATTCATGGAATTTAAAAAATTCGTTGAATTCATGCAATTCAAGGAATTTATAGAATTCAATAAATTCATGCATTCGACCATTCGACAAAATTCAAACATGTCCACCTGGAGGGAGGAATTCCCAGCAAACATGGTTATATAATAGTCATGTAACTGTTAAATAACAGATTGTAATATTTTACATAACTGGTGAGTCGCAGGTGACTTATCAGTTTTAAGATGACTAACGTTTTCGATTGTAAAAGTTGTATATGTGAATCTTTCCACTTCAAGAGTGCTGCATTTAAGCTCTATCCTCAAAATTCCCATAAGATTATTTTGTACATTTAAAATTATATCTTAAGTGTTTTGTGAAAATACTAAATTTTATGTTAGAAGTTGCACCTAATACCCTTGTAAAAACATTTTGATACCATTAATTTTTGAGTTTTGAAAAGTTTCAATAACCATAAATGAATCTTTTCACTTTAAGAGTGCTGCATTTAAGCTCTATTTTCAAAATTCCCATAGGATTATTTTGTACATTATATCGTAAGTGTGTTGTAAAAATATTAAATTTTATGTTAGAACTTGCACCTAACACCCTTGTAATAGTTATTTGTGATACAAGTGCGCAAAATAGGTGATTGTGTGCGAGTGTGAATTTTGCAGCATAAGCTTCGCTCGTGCGCTAACCACCGACTCATGCTTCGAGCCGCAGGCGAATGATGCAATCACACGAGTTACCAATCACCTATGCGCACGTGTATCACACGCTATTTTTTGCAACGCCCGTCCGAAAAAGTTGTTAGGAGGAGGTAACGAAAAATACTAATTTTATATTGCATAGAGTGGAGTGAAGAAATTTTTTTGAAAAAAAGCTTAAAAAAAAATGTTCGAAAATTTTTTTTTAATGTTTGAAAAAAAATGTTCTGAAAAAAAAATTTTGTGCAAAAAAAGTTTGGAAAAAAAATTTTGTGAAAAAAAATTTTGGAAAAAAAATTTGGTGACAAAAAATTGTTGAAAAAAAAATGTTGAAAAAAAATTTTGGATACAAAAAAATTTTTTGGGAAAAAAAATTATTCAAAAAAAATGTTGGCGTTTATACTTTTTCGCCGGGGGGGGGGGGGGGGCCTACGAAACCCTAAAAACAAAACTGCAATGATTAAAACATTTGTTCAAGTTAAATCTAAATTTATTTCAAGAAGATACCAACACAGTCTGCTCAAATAAGGTCCTCTAGGCACAATTCAGAAGTATGAAAACGTCAACTTTAGAGGTGGGTGTTGCAAAAAAATATTTTGATACTATTCAATTTGGAGTTTTTAAAAGTTTCAATACCCATAAATCAGGCCTGCCCAAGTAGGCAGAAACTGCTCATTCACCACATGTTCAGTTTCCGCCACCAGTTCCCTCCGCTCAGCTTCGGAGGCATGGGGAGGTGGTCGCTCTCTCAAATGGAAGGGAGGTATCCAGTACCGTAGATACGCAGTATCTCGGAAGGTGTTTTAGGGCGACTGATTTTGAAATAAAATAGAATGAATGAAGTAAGCAGTAAAAAAATGAATCATAATATGTTGCGTAAAGAAGGTTGGAAATAAATCTTTAAAAACCAACAGTTTCATGGAACATAGGTTTATTCTGAAAAATTCTTGAAATCTTAAACCTTAAATCAAACATTCTTTATAAAAGGAGTTTTTCGGAATATCATTTGTTGATACAACAATTACAATAAATTTTTACATAACATTTTAGTAAAATTTTGGTAACAGTTTGAAACACGCTCATGATCTTTTCCAACTTATTAGCATTGATATTTCAGGAAATGATTATAATTTGATTGAAAAAAGTATAGCTTTTTATATATTTTTGGGGTATTTTGAGCAAATAAATGCCTGCCATACTTTGATAACGCGATTTTAAATTTTGATTTTCTCAAAACATAATACTTCTTTTCGAGGCACAATTTTGTATTCTGATCCAGTATCCTCACATCTCGGTAGCGAGTTTCTGTTCCAGTCGAAAATTAAAAATTCAATAAATAATCACAAATTAAGGCCGATTTTAAAAACCCACCAAATTTCAACCTTAATTCTCGGCAAATATTCTCGGAAGTAGCTGAATTTTGTTACATCAACCTTTATGTACCCGTATTACGTGAGGTTTCCCTTCTTTTCTGAACTGAAAAATGAATTTATTTTCGCAAACGACCGCCTTGTAGTTTAGTGTCACTTATAATTTTATATTATCAAATTCCACAGCATACAGCCATACCACGCTGAAAAAACCAGTTCTCGTCGGATCACTGAAGTTAAGCAGGGTTGGGCGCGGTTAGTACTTGGATGGGTGACCATTCGAGAATACTGCATGCTGTTGGCACATCGTGGGTGTGGTGAGCCCACACTTGTAGTTATTTACTACAAGAAACTATCCACCTAAAAACACTACCCGAATCGGGTAGTGTCACGCCTACCCTGAAAGGGAAATGGCTTAATGGTATACTAATGGTATATACCACATCCATTGCCTCAAAGTAAGAGAACACTCTTTGATTTTCCGATAATATCATCTCAGAAAACACAGAGCTTGTAAAATATACACCATACAAATTAGGACTATTTACATAAATTTATATGTAAATGAGTCTTACAGGAGTAAAATTTGAAAATGTTTAAAATTCTTCAGTTCCCAAAAACGCGTTGAGATGCACCTGATAGTTATCAGTGTTATACAAAGTGAACCTACCCGGGATACGTGAGAGCCATTAACGCTCAGTTTCACCACTTGTATACCATTAAGCCATTTCCCTTTCAGGGTAGGCGTGACACTACCTGATTCGGGTAGTGTTTCTAGGTGGATAGTTTTTCTTGTACTTATAAATAACTACAAGTGTGGGCTCACCACACCCACGATGTGCCAACAGCACTCAGTATTCTTGAATGGTCACCCATCCAAGTACTAACCGCGTCCAACGCTGCTTAACTTCAGTGATCTGACGAGAACTGGGTTTTTCAGCGTGGTATGGCAGATCGTGGTATGGTTGCAGATCGAAAATCTACTTATTGTAAATTCTATCTCTAAATCAATTTGAAAAAGTCTACTCTAAGCGCCGAGGGCGCAGTTCCCGTGAAACCCATTAATTGCATAAACCTTTTTTGTGAGAGACAACGCAGCGTTATTTTCAACTTTAAGAAGTTTATTGCAATATAGAATTTTAAGGCCTTTTTTTTAAATTGAAATATTTAATTCCCCTGGAGTACAAAATAAAAAAGGCAATTACATTTTCTACACTTTATAACTGTATTGCAATAAACTCACAATCAATGTATGAACTGTTATGATTTCGGCATTTTATAAAATATCGGCTTAGACTTTGCAAAGAAATTGTCAAAATTATTTGAACTGAGGATCATTCAACACTCCTATTTAAAGTTGTAAGGCTTATACATTTCCTTTATTTGTTCCTGTAAAGTATAATGTAATAATATAATTACCATTCATATTTGTCAATTGTAACATTATTAATAAAATCATATTCCTGTCATAAGAAACATTAAATTTTTCACCGCAGGATGTCAGTAAACGTTTTTATTTCATTTGAGGTTCATTTTACAGCATTAAAATAAAAAGACTAAATTTCCAAAGATTATAGTCGCTCCAAAGCACCTACTTTAAAACGTATCGCGATCCTGTATTCTTCAAACTACGTCACATGGGACGTGCGACGAACCACTACCACGCCCTTCTAGAATCTAGAGGAAAGTAGATTTCTGTGGTGGTGGAAATTGAACATGTGGTGAATAAGCAGTTTTCCACTACTTGGGCAGGCCTGCCATAAATGAATTTTGCATGTTAAATATATTATATGAATTTGAAGATTATTATTAATAATTTTTAAAATATTTGAAAAAGATATACTCATATTCGATAATGCATCACTCATTTCTGAGACAAACTTTCCAGAAAATTTTAGAATTGATACGTAACAAGATAGCAAATTCATATAGAGCATGTGTGTAACCAACTTAAAGTACAAATAATACACGTTTGTCACACAAAAGTCATGTCACATTGTTACACAGCTGTTACTAATGTGAATTATGCACAGCTAAGAAAACCACACAGTAACGCCGTTAAATTTCACTTATGTAATTCTGTAACGAAATTGTTATAGTCCATGCATATAACCAAGTTACGGAACAAATGTTACATGATTTTTACATAACAGGTATGTAACTTTAAGATTGGCGCAACGCTCTAGGTACCCTCTCCCCACACGGAAAAAATTTATCCGTAAAAAAGTCACGAACTAGTAGCTAGGTCTCGGATATGAGAAAAATTCATCGGATATTTATGTGTTTTCGTAAATAATCTGCGAACTTTGAGAAAGATTGACGAACTCGATGTGAAAATTCTAAAACGGTTCATCACTTTTTTTTTACGTGGATAATTACAAAAGTATTACGAGTGATTGGGAAAAGATTCTCAGAGCACTCACGAGCTTGCCCAACAAATATGGGAACTAGAATGTAGGTTCGCCTGTACGTGGCCCGCACACATGCTCACCCAAACGCGCGGTGCTTGTGTGTGCTCGTATGCGTGCTTCGAGCTCGTCGAATGAGTGGCTAGAAGTTTTATAATACCTATTTTGTTTGGCCTCGATGGCTGCGCATGTTTACGCACTCCTGGTTTATGTTTAGAAACTGGTGAGTCAGCAGTCTTGAGGGTTCGAATCTTCTGAGTTGCGAATTTATGAATTAATATAAATTAAATCGCACAAATAAAATTTGTCCTCTTTATATTTCAGTCTGAAATTTTCAGAAACTGTTCGTAGGAAATTCGAACTGTTCGTAAGAAACTTCGAAATTTATCCATATATTTCTCATAGAAATAAGGATGTAATGTTTAATTTTTTTATCTCGCATCCGAGACCTAGCTACAAGTTCGTGACTTTTTCACGGATACATTTTTTCCGTGCATATCTTCTTAGAGGCGTTACATATTTTTTGAACGGCCCCTTGTAGGTATTAGATTACACTTTAAAGAGACTCTCCATAAGTACTTCAGGAGAATTGTCTGAGAAGAAGTTTAAATCGTTGAAAATAATAGTAAATAGAATAGGCTATGGATGTGTCCCTGTGGATGTGGCCGTTAACGTAGTGAAACTTGCAATTGTCATTTGGGACACAATTCGAGTCAAGTGTTTTCAGTAAGATTACTATTATCAAGCTTTATAGAGCTATATTTTTTCCATTAACATTTATATATTTTAAAATATTTAAAATAAAACTAAAAAATTGGTTGAGTAACACCGTATGACAGGGCTCTCCAGAAGGTAGCCATTGGCTGCAAAGACTGCCAGTGACAGCCGCGAGATTAGGTCAAACATGTCCTCATAAATTTTCGTCGAACTTGTTCTTCGACTCGTCCCTAATCCTTCACGGTAAATTGCAGTTTGAAATAAAAAAAATGAAGTGTATTGTGAATTCAAGTAGAAAAAAATCAGACCCTTCGGCGTGAACAATGAGCCGCAACGAGCCGTGACCGTAACGACCGTAACACTTTTTAGGATTCCTGGAAACCGAAGAAAAAAATGACAGAAAAACTTCGTGGCAGCCAGAAACTTTTCGTGGCAGTCAACATTTGCTGAAAGTTGTGAATCCTGCCGTATGATAGGTCATGCATATTTAATGTCCAAGTGCAACGTGAACTATTGATAAAATTGAACGAAAGAAACGCAGTGATGCCTTGATTCGCAACAGTCTGACGAGTCGGAATTAGAATGGATCCTCTTAAGGGAATGAGAAGCCGTTAGGGATTTTAAGACCTCAGAGATTTGGGTAATGTAATTAGCACAAGACGACGTATGATACGAATCTGTTAAGTTGTATTTGATATAGACTACGTATTCCGATAGTATTTCATTCGCTCATACCTTTCAAGAATATTTCACTCGTACGTGCTTACCAACTACGCTCAATCCTCTATACGCTCTAGACTTACAACAAGTAACAACAAAGAAAAGTACTAAGTGAAAAAAGTTCATTCGGCTGTGGCTAGATACATTCGTTGTACAAGTATTTCAGTGCAAAGTCCGCAGTGTTATAAGGGCCTGAAAGAAGTTACAAGTGGGATTTGATCTACCTTCTTTTTCTCTGAGAAAATCTTCGTCGAAGGAACAGCGCGTCCCCAAAGACTCTGATTTTGATACACAAAGAGTTGCATAACTTTTTTATTTTTTGAATTAAGAAAAGGGACTATTAAGCTATTACTTAGCTATAACAAATTGTGAAAAGAACAGGCAAAAAGATACAATTACTTTTTTTTTAAATACCAAATATGGATTTTGACTCACTTCTAAATCGAACTGGACAGTGATCTTCGATAGAAACGTGAGTTGGGTTAAAAAAATTAGTTTAGGCGAGTAAAGCGCATTTCCGAAGTTTGGCACTTACGCCCGTATGCAGTACGTCCCTTCAAATAATAAACAAGATAAACGTTTACATACGACACAATCGATGTGATTCCAACACTCATCTCAATGAGATGAAGAGAGAAACGAAATATATGACATTAGTAGTACACTCTTCCGGTCTGTTTATAGTGCTCTATAGTTTCGCTCAACACACCGAATGATCCAGTACTAGAATAGATAAGTAATAACTCGCAACACTCTATTCCGTTTCTATCCTACCACAACCTTATTAATATCAGTCAAAAATTCACGATCAACAATGCCACTACCTCCCTATAGTTTCCTACCCGCAAATAAAAGAAAATAAACGAATCTAAGTTCCTTGATCATATGTCAACATATGAATGGGATAACATCTATTTAGTAAATGACATCAACTTTAGGTCTTCTTTTTTTACTACCTTCTTAACCTCAGATTTTGATAGATCAGCTCCTCTATATATAAAACATACGCATACAAAATAATTCTTTGGATCACCGCTGAGATTAAAAAATTAATTGGTACGTGACAATAAACGAAGACTTGCTGAAAGAACAAAAAACTGCACGATCCAGGCACAATTCCGTAAACTCAGAAACCTAATCCAAAGCAAAATACGGGACTCATTTAACCAGTATAATTTTAACTGAATTAAGAACTGGGACAAACATGAAAACATATGGCTTCTCTTGAGAAGACTCAGTCTAATACATCCTCAACAATCCTGTGACTCGAATTTTGTCCCCAATGACCATTGCAAAAGTTACACTACATGACCGGCTACATTGACAGTGAAACAACCATAGTCTATTCTATTTACTATTATTTTTGACGATTTAAACTTCTTCTCAGACAACTCTCTTGAAGTACTTATGGAGAGTCTCTTTAAAGTTAAGTGTAATATCTACAAGGGGCCGTGAAAAAAATACTTAACGCCTCTAAGGAGTTGGGGGGGGGGAGGTTACCTAGAGCGTTACGCCAATGTCAATGTTACATACACTTACTATAGAAAAAGCGTTACAAGGAGGGGGTGGGGGTCAAAATTGGCAAGAAACAGCGTTACGTATTTTGTGAACGGTCGCCAAATCTTTCCTATTATTTTACACATACATCCCAGCAAACACGTTCTGTAACTGCTCCGTAACAAAGGGGAAACATTGTTATATCTGGTTATATAACGAATATTACTGTTCAGCAACGTACTTGTTCTATAACTGGAAAGTATCAATGTTGAGTAACTTTTTTGCCGAATAAAGATGTACCATTTCCTTAAAAAAAGTTGTAACGATTCTGTAGCAATGAGATGTAAGTGTCACGGAATTACTGATAATTAATAATTCTATTTACCAGAAAGAATATGGGAGATACTCAAAATGTGTATAGCAAAATTGTGCATCTCGAAAACTTCAAAAAATTTTCTTTAGATCATTTTTTGATAAGCCGTATGTTTTTTTATTCAATCGTGACATATATTATTAAAAGTAAAAAATTCCATTTTATGGTACGGGTGTATACAGTCTTTGCTAATGCTCGTTTGGAGAAACCTCTTCAAAGTTTGTGTTCCCTTTTGAGATAATCATGCAAAAACAAATGATTGTTATCATATAATTTATAAGAGAATTATCAAAGATTATACGGAGAAACGAGCGCAAAGCGCGAGTATAATTGAGATGTGTTCCTTAAGGCCTGATGAGCCCTTGGTAAAGTAATTTCCTTTCTATTTTAAAGTCAAAACAAATTTAACAACGTCTTTAAAAATGATGATTTCGTCAGTAATAATGCGCCTGCGCGGCGGGCTGATTTTTTTGTTTGTTCATTCATTCGCTGCACAAAAATATTCTGTACAAAATACATAAGAATTTGTTTAACTGAAATCATGTTTTGTTTATTTTTAGGTGTTTTAACTTCGATTAAATTCATACACCTGAATCTTCAACAACTTTTTATTGAAAGTTAAAAAACAATGGGAACTAAATTTGCCGCATGTAAGTATTGATTTTACGTATACGCTTGTGCAGAATTACTTACAAGGGGCCTTCCATAAAACACGTTGTTTTTTTTTGTTTGTTTGCCTCGGATAGAGGGAATTTCAATTTACCGTGATCGTAGGCTACTTAGAACGGTATATATTATTCTCGCACAATGTCTCACTCACAGTTTTCTGTGCGCGATAAGAAGACAACTACAATATTTTCACACGTGCGCAGTGCTTTGTGAGTGACTACAATCTAGATGCCGGACGCTTACGGTGCTGTTACTCCTGCCATACTCAGGGAAGTTTCTTATAGCAAATCGGTTTTCTTATTCTTTTTTCGTGAGTGGTAAGAAGTAAGTGCACGAAGCTATCAGGCATGGCGGCAGCATAGTTGTACCGGTCCTTACAATTTTTGTAAAGAATATGTTATGCTGTCGTTCGTTTAAATTTTAAATTCTTTAACTTATATAGCATTGAGTAGTGAACTCGTTTAAACTCTTACATGTTTATTTTGGGAATAATATCTTCCTAAGTTTCGGTACCAGCTCTCGCATTTTAACAATCCACACTGTCTATTAGAAGACTTAGACGACAGCAGTAATCCTTGTGAGCGACCGTATACCATTATACCATTAAGCCATTTCCCTTTCAGGGTAGGCGTGACACTACCCGATTCGGGTAGTGTTTCTAGGTGGATAGTTTTCTTGTAGTTATAAATAACTACAAGTGTGGGCCCACCACACCCACGATGTGCCAACAGCACTCAGTATTCTCGAATAGTCACCCATCCAAGTACTAACCGCGTCCAACGCTGCTTAACTTCAGTGATCTGACGAGAACTGGGGTTTTCAGCGTGGTATGGCCGTTGACCGTCATTCCGGAAAATGACACTGGCTCCCAGTAGAACCGCGTTAAATCACACGTATGGTCACGCCTCCCGACAGTGAGATGGGTGATCACTGGGTACGATGAAATCACAATGAAGGGCCCGCGAAACCCTCGTACGTCTTGAGGACACAGAGCAACCTAAGAATAAGAGCTCTCTGAGAATCCTTTGGCATGTTTTTGGCATGCGGGTATGGCATCGAAGTTACGAGGCAGTGATGGTTTAATACCTCCAAGTGCACCGATCAAGAAATTCTGGTGGAAGAGGTTCACGTACTTCTATACAACATCTGGTCTGGATCTTCACGTCAAATTCAACGTTGGAGAAGTTCATTCCGCAGTGACTGGTGTTAGGACGCACTGTACTCCTACCGAAGAAAGGTGAGTTGTCTAGCCCAAGGAACTACAGGCCAATTACTTGTCTACACACGCTGTCTAAGATCATTATAGTCATCCCAGACGAGAGGTCATGAACAGTACCTGTTAATCGACAGAAGCGTCTGCAAAGACGCTACATTCTATAATAGCAATCTGTCGATGGCCTGGATTGATTACCTGGATTGATTGAATAAGTGTATATGTGTGTGTGTGAATCCATAAAATCTTAAGTAGAAAAATTGTTTGTTATAGTATGATGCTGATCTATTACATTTCTGCCATTATCTCTCGTACTACGCAATTCTCTTAGATTGGTAAGGACTTTAGATTAAAAAAGTGTGTCAAGGTCAGTCTCAAGTTTGGACGAATTGCTAGCGTTTGCGAGATACCTAAGCTTCTGGACATGAGTTCTATTACATACCTTGCGCTTAAGAGACCTACCCATACCTAGGCGTGCCGCAGACCCGCATCCAGGACATAACATCAGTGACGGAGGCTCTCCAAAACAGATAAAAGCGTCTCCTTTGATAGATTTGGTCTTCCAATCTGTCAAAGAGAAGAAAAATATCCACGACTAAAATGCTTGCCGTCCCGGTTCTACTCAATTTTTGTTTGGGGTGGCTCCCTGGACGAAGTATGAGCTAACGGCCGTCGACATCGCCACGCGTAAGATCACCGCAGGGTCCCACTGGGAGCAACTGCCATCTAAAAATGATACTGGCTCCCAGTAGAACCTGGAAGCGGATGATATTGTCAGTATCTTCTTTCAACTCCAGTGTTTTCGGGATCTTGTATACCTCTCTCCGAAAAGTTTCTACCTCGTTGGGCTTGGTGGATTTTTACAGAAACAAGGAGATTGCTGAAGATGCGCGATGGGTCAGCAGGAAACTGTGATTGTCCTTGATCCATCTCTCCCTCTTCTGTATTCTCCTCCTTGCTTCAGATAACACCCGCATTTTTTTTCTAAATATGCCACTTGATTATCAGCAGCTTTGACTTGTTCAGTGTGTGATTGTAGATCCTCAGTTCTTGGGCAAACTTTCGAACCCTTTTCGTGAACGTTCTACCAGATGTTATATAGTCAGTCACACACTAAACACGGGACGCATTCTGTCTTGCCCATCCAATCTTCTTGTTCAGGTGATGCAAGCGTCTTTTGGTCTTTTGACCCATCGTCGGTTTAGCCTTTGAATTGAATCAGCCAAAGCTCTCTCAGCACCATAAACTGAGCAATTGATTGTCCAGAGGTCAGACTCTGGCGAGATATTTTCACGGAGGGAGGTATCCATTTTAGCCAGATCTCGGGGCTTAAGAGAAACCTTCATGTTAATGTCCCTCCTCGTCCTGAGATCGCGATCATCTCCCACAAGGTGCCCGCTTTTTGCGGTTGGTCTTAATGTCGCTTTCTCATCTTTTTCTGCAGCTTGTTCAAGGAGCGGTTGGGGAAGCGCTCAAAAGCGACAAAAGGGTTCGTTCGTCATTGTGGAGCCCCGCGTGCAAGGATAAGGCTGCATACTTTGAGATCGCAGTTGCTCTCGGTAAGACCCTGCGGTGCTTGTTTAACCCTTTGTATATATATATATATATATATATATATATATATATAATTAAAAAAAGGGTTAAACAACAACCGCAGGGTCCCACTTAGAGCAACTTCCATATAAAAAATGACACCAGCTCCCAGTAGAACCGCGGTAAATCACACTTATGGCCACGTCTCACAACCGTGACATGAGTGGTCACAGGGCACAATGAAATCACCACGACACGCTGGCGAAGCCCTCGTGTGTCTTGAGGACACGAAGCGACCCAAGGATGACAGCTTTCTGCATCCATCTCGAAAGTGCTTTGGCATATTTTTGGCACGCGGGTTTGGCTTTAAGGTAACGAATCAGTGATAGTTTGGCACCTCCGAGAGCACCTATCACAAGGACAATTACTTGTACTGAATATTTTGGGTACAGTCGTTGCAGCTCTCTTTTAAGGTCTTGATAACTCTCCTCCTTTTCTTTCTCCTTGGTAGTGATGTTGTACTCGGACGGAGCCGAAAATTCGATCACGAATATAGTTCGTTTCTCGAAGTTTTGGAGAACGATGTCAGGCCTCGAGTGTGCAACGGAGACGGCTGTCCGAAAATCGTAGTTCCAGAAAATTTGGCACTTTTAGTTCTGGATAATTGACTCTATCTCCCTTGGGCGTTCGGCAGGACAGGGTCGCGACCTACACCGTAAGAGCGACAAAGATGGTAATAGAGTAGCCTCTGCTTTCTTTACTTCGACTTTCAGAAGTAAAGCATCTAGATGAAGTAATGCACTTTCCTCACTTCTGATGTTAAAATTCAGGCCAAGGGTCTCGGCCGCTTGCTCCGCGGCTTTGTAAAGGAACGCTCCTTCGCCAATCATCTCGTGGTTCCTGACCATCTTTAGGAGAGGATCTCTGCCATTCGCAACGATGTAAGCTGTACTTAGAACAATCCGGTTATGAAGACACTGGAGATTTAGAAGTCCGCGTCCGCCTTGACGGCGTGAAATGTATAGTCGCGGAACTGACAAATTGATATGCAAGCTTTTATGCTTATGCATGATCTTACGTGTGGTAATATCAAGGGCCTTAAGCTCGTTCTTCGTCCATTGAACCATCCCAAACGAGTGGAGTAGAACTGGGACGGCAAGCATGTAAATAGGGACATCGCTGAAGAGGCGCGATGGTTCAGCGAGAAATTGTATTTTCTCCCTGATCCATCTCTCCCTCTTCTGTATTCTTCTCCTTGCGTCAGATAATAGACGTATTTTGTCAACAATATGATGCTTGATTGTCAGCAGCTTTGGCTTGTTCAGCGTGTGATTCAAGATCCTTAGTTCTTGGGCGAACTTTCGAACCCTTTCCGTGAACGGGCTACCAGATGTTATGTAGTCTTTTGATCCATCCTCGGTTTTAGCCTTCGATTTGAATCAGCCAAAGCTCTCGCAGCACTATAAACTGAGCAACTGATGGTTCAGAGGTCGGACTATTGTGGAATATCTCCACGATTGGAGGCATCCATTTCAGCCAGATCTTGGGGCTTAGGAGGAACTTGCATGTTAATGTTTCTCCTTGTCCTGAAATCGCGATCATCTCTCAGAATGTGACTGCTTTCCGCGGTTGGTCTCTATGTCGCTTCCTCATCTTCGTCTGCAGCTTGATCAAGCAGCGGTTGAGGGAGTGGTTCGCGTACATATCCATTTTCCCGGAGGTAGTCGGCTTGATTTCGCAAAGACTGATGCGAAACGTGCTGAAGCTCTGGGTGTTTCTGTCACCACAGAGTGTGCATACGCGTCATAAAGCCTCAGTGAACAGGGATAATGGTGGTATCGTAGCAGTCTAGCAAGTCATCCTTGTGTTGATCCGTCCACTGAATGTGGGCGTTTCGTCGGTTCGTCGACGTGTTTCCATCTAAATTATTTTCAGCACCCCGAACTCTAGGATGGTCGGCATTGTTTGCAGTCCTATTGTCGGGTGCTCTGCGCGTTCGATCATTTTGACACGCATCCACATCTTTTTGGTGTTTTGGTGGTGTCATTGTTGTTCCCACGAGCAGCTAGGGAAAGGGTTCGTCCATCCTTGTAGAGGCCCGCGTGCAAAGATGAGGCGGCATAGTCTGAGAGGTCGCCCGGTATCCGAGAGTCACCGTTTAAGACGCCTCACCTAGGTGCCATTCAGCTTTCGGCACGGTTGTTACGCCTTCGTAATTATAGTGAGATGCATAGAGAGATTGATGCCTCTTTGGAAAACTAGATTTAATATCTCATCTGGAAATTATCGTGTGACAACGAACAGCGTCACCTTCTAGAGGGGCGTCTTTCAAGGTGATACCATGAGACCTCTCCTTTTTTGCATCACACTTTTGCCTCTATCTCTCGCACTACGAAATTCTCCTGGATACTTCTGTGGCGACACTAATCTGCGCGAGCATAAGGTCACTCATGAATTTTATATGGATGACCTGAAGATCTATGTCTCTGGTAAAAGCAAACTTCATACTGCTATAAAAATCGTCAAGAACTCCACAGGAGAGATTGGGATGGACTTTGGTTTGGACATGTGTGCCAAAATTAATCTGACGAAAGGAGAGATTACTGGCGTTCCCAAGGACCCTGAGCTTGTGGATATAAGTGTTATCAGACATCTTAATACTGGAGAGACCTATACATACCTGGGCGTGCCTGAAAGCCGCATTCAGGACGTAACATCAGTGAAGTAGTCTCTCGGAAGCAGATACAAGCATCTTCTTCGACAGATTTGGTCTTCCAATCTGTCGGCATTGAACAAGGTATCTGCGACTAACATGCTTGCCGTCCCGGTTCTACTCTACTAGTTCGGGGTGGTTCAATGGACAAAGAACGAGCTTAAGGCCCTTGATGTCACCACACGTAAGATCATACATATGCATAAAAGCTTGCATTCAATTCGTCAGTCCCGCGATTATACATTTCACGCCGTCAAGGCGAACGCGGACTTCTGAATCTCCAGTGTCTTCATAACCGGATTGTTCTAAGTACAGCTTACATCGTTGCGAATGGCAGAGATCCTCTCCTAAAGATGGTCAGGAACCACGAGATGATTGACGAAGGAGCGTTCCTTTACAAAACCGCGGAGCAAGCGGCCGAGACCCTTGGCCTGAATTTTAACATCAGAAGTAAGGAAAGTACATTACTTCCTCTTGATGCTTCACATCTAAAAACCAAAGTAACGAAAGCAGAGGTTGAAAATTTTCACCAAGAGCTACTCGACAAGAAAATGCACGGAAACTTTCACAGAAATGTAGAAAAACAGTCCTTGTCGAAGGAGCAAACTTTTGCTTTCCTCAAAACATCAGGGCTTAATTCAGGTACAGAGGGTTTTATTTTCGCATACCAGGACGGTGTCATTTTCACCTTAACATATCGTAACCGCATTTTATGTCAAGAAGTTCCCAGTGATAGTTGCAGAGCGTGTCATGCACACGCCGAGTACCTATAACACATACTATCAGGGTGTCCGACCCACGCAGGAACGACGTATATCTATAGAAATAATGCGGCCCTAAGAGTGCTTTATTACCATCTTTGTCGCTCTTACGGTGTTGGCCGCGACCCTGCCCTGCCGAACGCTCCAAGGGAAATAGACTCGATTGTCCGAAATAAGAAGTGCCAAATTTTCTGGAACTACGATTTTCGGGCAGCAGTCTCCGTTGCGCACTCGAGGCCTGACATTGTTCTCCAAGACTTCGAGAAACGAACTATATTCGTGATCGAATTCTCGGCTCCGTCCCAATACAACATCACTGCAAAGAAGAAAGAAAAAGAGGAGAGGTATCAAGGCCTTGAAAGAGAGCTACAACGACTGTACCTAAAATATTCGGTACAGGTAATTGTCCTTTTGATAGGTGCTCTCGGAGGTGTGAAACTATCACTGGTTCGTAACTTTAAAGCCATACCCGCGTGCCAAAAATATGCCAAGGCACTTGCGAGATGGATGCAGAAAGCTGTCATCCTTGGGTCGCTTCGTGTCCTCAAGATACACGAGGGTTTCGCCGGCCTATCGTTGTGATTTCGTCGTTGCCTATGACCACCCATCTCACGGTTGTGAGACGTGGCCATAGGTGTGATTTACCGCGGTGCTACTGGGGGCTATTGACATTTTTTGGATGGCAGTTAGTCTTAGTGGGACCG
>CAKNYM010040834.1:0-24390 GCA_932195095.1 Andricus curvator
ATCCCTAACATCCCATATCAAGTTATAGAGCGGAAGAGAAAAGTTGTGAAAATATAGAACTCACAAAAATTTAAACAAGTAGATAATTGACAATACTCTTAAAAAAAGGGTTAGTGTTAATAATTTATTTGGTCGGTTTGGTCCTCTAGACGGAAGCTACTAGATCCAATTTATAAAAGTCGGAACGTAACATACTTACTACTTCACTTGTTGTCGCGACAACTTTCGATGGTACATACTATTTTCAGGTAGTAAGCCTTACCACTTTAATTAGTAAGTCTTACTATCAAATTAGTTAGTCTTACAAATAAGCTAGTTGATCCCACTACTTAAAGTAGTAATCCTCACTATTACAATTAGTAAGTTTTACTATTGCAAATAGTAGTCATTACTATTAAAATTAGTGACTTTCACTATTTAAATTAGTAGTCCTTACTATTAAAACTAGAAAATTTTAATATTAAAATTACTGGCTCGTAGACTATTGCGAAGTTAGTACTTCTCAATATTGAAATTATAGTAAATTTTAATATAATTTCTCTATAGTGGACACAAGAGCGTCCTCAGGACATCCTATAGAGACCAGGTCCTGACAAAACGTCATGTCAAAATACACCCACATGCCCATTGGGATGTTAATGAGAAACCACTATAATTTTAATACACAAGAACTCCAATATAAGGCCAGTTTCAGGGGTTGCCTCGCAGTGGCCGTGG
The DNA here is from genome assembly GCA_932195095.1 of Andricus curvator. Lineage (NCBI taxonomy): Eukaryota > Metazoa > Arthropoda > Insecta > Hymenoptera > Cynipidae > Andricus > Andricus curvator. The sequence continues at coordinate 718 of CAKNYM010040834.1, forward strand.
CACTAAATTCGTCGTTGGATGAATGGTGCGGGGTGGCCACGCATTGTTGACACTGCTTGTGCGCTGAGAAACTGCGTGGGCCAGCAGTTCTAGGAAAAACAAAATCAGTCGGCCTTCTATTGGAGTTCGTGTATTCAAACGTGCAGACTTGCAGTAGTAGTAAGTCTATTAGAAAATTTAGATCGATGTGATAGTCTTCACGGTCTTCACTACTGCACAATTCACGAAAAGGAGATAAAAATGAAAAAAATGATTAAAAAAAGAAGATGAAAATGGCGACGATCGAGAACATGACGCGATATTTCGGTGCGAATGTTGACAGCACTGCTCAGGTTTCAGTTCTGCCAATGTCGCCAAGGAGGGAAAATTGTAACTATTACTACTTTTATTTCTTGAAAAATAAATTGGTGGTAAATGTGACTACTTTATTTGTTGTGACTAGAATTACTATCGTTACTAATATAACCTACGTAGGATTACTAACGACGACTTGTTGCCGCACTAAACTGGTTAGTTACTTTTACCATCGAAGTGGTTGTCGCATCTAATACCATCTCTACTAATAAAGAGCTTCTTGTCACAACTAACCATTTTTTCCAGTGCAGATATATTTTTTATCTGAAGTTAAATAAATAATAATAAATAGTAATAATAAATAATTGCAATTGGCTGCAACCCAGTCCGTAAACGGTTGGGTGAAAAACCAGGCTTTTCCCAATATGTCAGATCAAACATGCTGCTCTTATCAGATCACCTTATTGCATTATAAAACTGTGTCCGTGACTGATGATATAAACCGAAGCAGCCCCGCGCAGACTATCAAAAAAAATCCAACTCTAACAAAAATATCTTCAACATACTGGACTATAACTTGCGCTGAGAGAAAAATGAGCTTCATAAATAATAAAAGTATCTGACTTCGGGTAATTGTAGCTGTCAATTGTTTGCAACGTTTTTATGCAACTTCAGCACAAAAAACTACTTTGGAAATGACCAGGGCCGTAACCAGACAAAATTTTCGGAGGGGGGGGTAATACAACAAGAAAAAATTTCGGGGGGGGGGGATATGCAGCAGAAAAATTTTCATGAGGGGGGATATGCAGCGGCACACAGGAGAGTATATGTATATTGTGTACATGTTTCCAGAACTTCTGGAGCACTCAATATCCTAAATAAGTGTATAAATTTCAATTTTGATATTCGTAATAATATACCCGGATAGCACAAATGTTTCTCTGAATATTCGTGGAACATTCCAATGAAATTTTGGGAGAATTTAGAAAAATATTCCAGGAAGCTTCCCGGAATAAGGTAAATATTCGTATATCAAGGAAGGTTCCCGGAAAGTTTCGGGAATGTTCGCTGATTTTGTTTATTGAAATATTTTGTTCAATCATGAGCTAATGTTTATTAATATACTCGCCAGTTTCTCGGAAAATTCAGATAAAAGGATTTAAAATCAACGACCCTAGAAACCTATAATATTTACAAGATTTCATTGTAATCGAACATTTTTTTAGCATTTTCATCAACGTATAGGATCCGACATTTTGTTTTTGACAATTTCAAAAACGGATATGAAATCAGGGACTGAAAAAACCCATTCAAAAAATTTTGTTAAAAAGGAACCATTTTTTCGAGTTTTTTACAACTTCTCATGGCTCTAAACCACAGCACGACGGCCCTACTTAACTATGTCGCATCCCCACCACCTGGACTGAATTTGTCGCGGGACAAAAATTTTACGCCGGAAACCTATTTTCCGTCGCGTCGGAGCGAGTCTTACTGTGATTCGGTGCGACAGAATTAGTCCAGGTGGTGGGGATGCGACAAAGTTGAGCACAGCCATCGCGCTGTGGGCTAGAACCGCGAAAAGTTTTCAAAAATTTCAAAAAAGGTTCCATTTCATTTCTTTAAATTTTGATAATGATATAATGGAAAACAAACGTGATGAAAGAGAAAATCAAACAACTCATGAATTAAATATCGCATCCTCTCTGTAGACTCGAATATCTCCATTATTTCTTTTGTGAAGTACAAGAACCGCGCACACCTTGAACAAAACAAAACAGTGTTGGGTAAGTTACTTTTTTTGAGTAACTGGTTACAGTTACGTTACTTAGCGGAAAAAGGTAACTATTTACAGTTACTGGATAAGTTAACTTCAAGCTACCTAAAAAGTTACTTTTTTAACTTCTTTTATTTTATAGTTTAAAAATCAAAATAACTAAGCTGATAACTCATAAAAACTGAATCAACAAGAAATAGGCATTAGTTAAAGTAAAATTATTCAGTCATATTTTTTAACCTAACATTTGCATTTTTACAAAATAAAATACGAAATTTTTTTAACGGAAAAAAATAATGTTCAACTCAAAAGAAACAAATAGTTGAATTTTCTACAATTTCCAAACTAAAATGACGAATTTTCTACTAATGAGTTAAATTTTCGACAACATTTCGACTTTCTACCAAAATACTTAAAATTTCAACAAAATACATGAATTTTCAACATTAAAAAAAGTTAATTTTTAATTCAATAGTTGAATTTTCTACCATTTTCAAACCAAAAACACAAATCAAAAAGACGAGTTTCTGCAAAACAGTTGAATTTCCAACCCGTGAATGTGAACTTTCAACAAATAAGTTAGTTTTCAACCAAATATTTGAATTTTCCACTATAACAAAAATTAGAAAGAAAATAGTTAAATTTTCTACAAGAGATGAATTTTCAACTCAAATTATGAATCTTTAATCAAGCAACTGAATTTTTAAGAAAGTAGGTATACTTTCAAACCAGTAGTTGCATTTTCCACCAGAGAAGACGAATTTTCAAAACAGTAGCTGAACCCCCTTCAGAATTTTGTTTAACAAAAGAGATGAATTTCCCCAAAAAAATCAATATTTTACAAAAAAACAAAGACGAGTTTTCTACAAAAAAGTTGCATTTTCAAACCGAAAACATGATTTTTTCACAAAAAAGTTACTTTCCAACCAAATAAAATAGTTAAATTGATGAAGAAGTTGAATTAATGAATGGATGAGATATTTTTAATGTATAGAATTCTTGAAAACAAAACAAGAACACAGAGAAAGAGAGACGACACTGAGACCAACCTCGAACAGGCATCCAATAGAGGAAGAACGATGCTCTAAGACCCCGAGAAACATCAACATTCAGGTTTCTCCCAAGCCCAAAGGTCTGACTGAACAGGATGATGAGCTTCGTGGAGATTTTCCCGAAGAATCGTACCTCTGAACTATCAATTGTAGTGTGTACAATGCAGCGAGAACTTTGGCAGATGCAAACCGTAAAACAAAACCAACGGTTGATCATAAGACCAAAAGACGAATACATCAACTCAGCACAAAGATAGGCTGGGCAAGACAGTACGCGTCCCGCATTCAGTGCGTGATTGACTACATAACAATAAAAGACATAATAATAACATAATAATAAAAGATGTTAAAAAATGTTAAAAGATTATCTGGCAGGACTTTCACTGCCAAGGTTCGACAGTTCGCGCAAACTGCGGATCTGTCATCACACAATCAACAAGTCAAAGCTACTGACCACCAGGCAGCATATTGTTGACAGAATACGAGAACTATCTAACGTTAGGAGAAGTCTAGAGCGGAGAGAGAGGTGGGTCAGAGAAAATCAAGAATTTTTGTCTGACCCATCTCGACTCTTCCAAGACCCTCCAATTACTATCAACAATCCGCCCAAAGCAGAGGAGGTCGAAGCATTTTAGAGAGAAGTCTACGAAGTCCAACATCCACTTGAAGAAGGCTCAAAGAACATAAATAGCTTCAAGGAGCTGTGCAATACCCTCATAACAGCTGAGAAGCAATGCCCACGTATCACTACCCAGGAGGTGAAAAACGTATTAAGAGGCATGAACAACTATTCCGCTCCGGGACCAGATGGTATCACGACCTTTTGGTGGAAGAAGTTTCCTTCAACCCACCAGCATCTGGCCCGAATTTTCACCTCATATATAAAGTCGGAAGAGGCTATTCCGGAGTGGTTTGTGGAAGAGCGCACAGTGCTCCTGCCGAAGACGGGAAACTTAGCTGACCCTAAGAATTACAGGCCAATAACTTGTCTGAACACACTGTATAAGATCTTCACAGCTATCCTAAATGATAGGATTGTTCGGACAATTGGACCTGTGTGGCGAGAGATGTATGAACAACGTGGCTCAGAGAAAGGCGTAACAGGATGTCGGGAGAACTAGCTCATCGATAGATGTGTCTGTAAAGACGCAGCATCCTATCAGCGACTTCTATCGATGGCCTGGATTGATTACGGGAAAGCTTTCGATTCAACCTCCCATAGACTTATCATCTGTCTGCTGGAAAGCCTAAAGGTTCATCCACACATCGTGAGGTGCATAGAGAGATTAATGCCGCTTTGGAAAACCAGATTTACTATCTCATCTAAAAAAAAAATTATCGTGTGACAACGAACAACGTCACCTTCCAGAGGGGCGTCTTTCAAGGTGATACCATGAGCCCTTTGCTTTTTTGCATCACACTTTTGCCTCTATCTCTCGCACTACGAAATTCTCCTGGATACCTCTGTGGCGACACTAATCAGCGCAAGCATAAGGTCACTCATGTATTTTATATGGATGACCTGAAGATCTATGCCTCTGGTAGAAGCAAACTTCAAACTGCTATAAATATTGTCAAGAACTACACAGGAGAGATTGGGATGGACTTTGGCTTGGACAAATGTGCCAAAATTTATCTGAAGAAAGGAAACATTACTGGCGTTCCCAAGGACCCTGAGCTTGTGGATATAAGTGTTATCAGACATCTTGATACAGAAGAGACCTATACATACCTGGGCGTGCCTCAAAATCGCATTCAGGACGTAACATCAGTGAAGGAGTCTCTCCGAAGCAGATACAAGCATCTTCTTCGACAGATTTGGTCTTCCAATCTGTCGGCGTTGAACAAGGTATCTGCGACTAACATGTTTGCCGTCCCGGTTCTACTCTACTCGTTTGAAGTAGTTCAATGGACGAAGCTTAAGGCCCTTGATGTCATTACACGTAAGATCATGCATATGCATAAAAGCTTGCATATCAATTCGTCAGTTCCGCGATTATATATTTCACGCCGTCAAGGTGGACGCGGACTTCTGAATCTCCAGTGTCTTCATAACCGGATTGTTCTAAGTACAGCTTACATCGTTGCGAATGGTAGAGATCCTCTCCTAAAGATGGTCAGGAACCACGAGATGATTTGCGAAGGAGCTTTTCTTTACAAAGCCGCGGAGCAAGCGGCCGAGACCCCTGGTCTGAATTTTAACATCAGAAGTGAGGAAAGTGCATTACTTCATCTAGATGCTTCACTTCTAAAAACCAAAGTGAAGAAAGCAGAGGTTGAAAATTTTCACTAAGAGCTACTCGACAAGAAAATGCACGGAAACTTTCACAGAAATGTAGAAAAACAGTCCTTATCGAAGGAGCAAACTTTTGCTTTCCTCAAATCATCAGGGCTTAATTCAGGTACAGAGGGTTTTATTTTCGCATGCCAGGACGATGTCATTTCCACCTTAGCATACCGTGAGCGCATTTTATGTCAAGAAGTTCCCAGTGATAGGTGCAGAGCGTGTCATGCACACGCTGAGTACCTAGAACACATACTATCGGGGTGTCCGACCCACGCGGGAACGACGTATATCTATAGACATAATGCGGCCCTAAGAGTGCTTTATTACCATCTTTGTCGCTCTTACGGTGTTGGCCGCGACCCTGCCCTTCCGAACGCTCCAAAGGAGATAGAGTCGATTGTCCGAAACGAGAAGTGCCAAATTTTCTGGAACTACGATTTTCGGGCAGCAGTCTCCGTTGCGCACTCGAGGCCTGACATTGTTCTCCAAGACTTCGAGAAACGAACTATATTCGTGATCGAATTCTCGGCTCCGTCCGAATAAAACATCACTGCAAAGGAGAAAGAAAAAGAGGAGAGGTATCAAGACCTTAAATAAGAGCTAAAACGACTGTACCCAAAATATTCGGTACAAGTAATTGTCCTTGTGATAGGTGCTCTCGGAGGTGCGAAACTATCACTGGTTCGTAACCTTAAAGCCATACCCGCGTGCCAAAAATATGCCAAGGCACTTGCGAGATGGATGCAGAAAGCTGTCATCCTTGGGTCGCTTCGTGTCCTCAAGACACACGCGGGTTTCGCCGGCATGTCGTTGTGATTTTGTCGTTGCCTATGACCACCCATCTCACGGTTGTGAGACGTGGCCATAGGTGCGATTTAACGCGGTGCTACTGGGGGCTATTGACATTTTGTTGGATGGCAGTTGCTCTTAGTGGGACCCTGCGGTGGTTGTTTAACTTTTTATTTTAATATATATATATATATATATATATATATATATTTGGGGGGGAGGGGGATTTGAAATTTCTATAATTTTCAATTTTGGGTATTTAAAATTTTGGCATTTTGAAAATTCGGGTTTTAAACTTTCGGTAATTTTATAATTTCGAAAATATAATATTTCGGAAATATTTTATTTTGGACTGGTTCGGGTTTTCGAGTAGTCGCGTCCTTCTAATTGCCACCCTATGCGACGAGACGCGAGACACAGACGACTGTCATGCGACAAGAATTTCTCGCCGGAAACTTATTTTCCATCGGAACGAATCTTACTGTGATTCCGCACGACAAATTTGGTCAATGTAGTAGGAATCCGACAAAATTCAGCAGGGCCGTCGCGCATAAGAAATTGTAAAAAACTCCAAAAATGGTTCTATTTCAACATAATTTTTTGAATGGGTTTTTTTGGGTCCTTGATTTCATAACTGGTTTTGGAATTGTCAAAAAAAATGTCGGATCCTACACGGTGATGAAAAAGCTCAAAAAAATGTTCGATAACAATGACATTTTGTAAATATTATAGGTTTCTAGCGTGTTTGATTTTAAATACTTTTATTTGAATTTTCCAAGAAAATGGCCTATATTGTATTGATAAACAATAGCTCAGAATTGTACAAAATATTTTGACAAACAAAATGAGCTATTGTTTATTAATATATTGTATGGAAATTATAATATTTAACTAAGATCAAAGAAAAAACACTATGAATGTTAAATAACTATTATTGGACAGTCAATATAAAATCAAACGCAAATGTTTCCTAAGAAATGTATGGTAGCCTCTTCCCAAAAGCATTAAGATTAATTTTGGTTCGATTTTTCCTGCTTTTTGGAACCGATTTTTGACACTGGAATGTTTGCAGCACTCACAAATAAATAATAAAGACATTATTTATTTATTATATGTATTTTATTATTAATTTGTGGTGAGATGGTGGGGATGTGACAGATTTGGGTGACGTGGTAGGGATGAGACGCGGAGAATTCATGTTCCGGCGGAAAAGGGAGAATCCACGATTCCGTGCGAGAAAATTAGCCGAGGTTGTGGGGATGCGACAAAGTTGAGCAGGTCCGTCGCGTTATGGACTAGAGCAAAGAGAAGTTCTAAAAAACTTCAAAAATTGTTCGATTTCAACACAGTGTTTTGTGATGGGTTTTTTTGGGTCCCTGATTTCATATCCGTTTTTGGAATTGTCAAAAACAAAATGCGGACCCTATACGGTGTTTAAAAAGCTCAAAAGGCGAATATATTAATAAACAATAGCTCAAAATTGTACAAAATATTCCAATAACAGATTGAGCTATTGTTTATTAATATATTGAATGAAAATTACAATTTTTCACTGAGATTGAAGAGAAAACATCATGAATGTTAAATAATTATCATTAGACATTCAATATAAAATCGAACCCAATTTTTTTCTAATAAATGTATTGCAGCTTGTTCCCAAAAGAATTCAGATTCATTTTGGTTCGATTTTTACTGCTTCTTGAAACTAGTATAAATTAAAATGCTTCTTGAAATTAGTGTAAAATTTAGTTCGAAGTAAAGTGGCTCATTTCACTGAGTTATCAGTGATATTACTGGAAGTTTTAGTGACTTTGCACTGACTTCCATTAATGATTTCCACTTAATTGAATAAAATAAATAAAATTAATACAGATTAATTGTAACAATAATTGATTAATAAATTAAACTGATTAATAATAATTCGAAAACTTAAACTTAAAATTAATTTTAGAGAGAAGCTCACCAGGCATTGTATGAAAGATTTCTTTTCTAACTTATGTTAAATCATGTTTTACCTCTTAATAATCTCTACATTTCAATTAATGACCCCAGAGATGGGTTCCTGCAGACTGCAGGTCGATTCGAATCGGGTTTCAAATGTGAACCGAAAATTACATGAAATTTTCGTAATTTGTGGTAGCCCAGTGGGCCCACATGTTGGTGACGTCTTTATGACATCGTTACGACATCTTTACGACGACTTTGCGACATCCTATGTCGATGTCGTTGGGATGTCTTTACGATATCGTAAAGACGCCGTGCGATCTGACGATGTCTTTTCGACATTGCAAAGACATCCTAATAACATGGACATAGGATGTGGCAAAGTCGCCGTAAAGATATCGTAACGATGTCTTAAAGACGTCACAAAATTTTGCGCGCACTGGGTAACCGAAAATTACGAAAATTTCATGTAATTTTTTAGAAATTTAAAGCAAATTTTCTGTTCTGATTTGGATCTCGATCCGAATCGCCGTAAGGTATGCAAGAAGTCATCTCGGAGCCACACTGAAAAAAATAATTTTTGGAACCAAAAAAATGCATTTACTTGAACCCTATTTTTTAGCATCAAGAAAATATTCTTTTAAAGTAGTAATTATTATTTAAACCAGACACATATCTTTTGTTGATCTAAAGAAATTAATTCTTTGACTATATCTTCTTAATTCAAACAAATACACTGTAAAAACTATGGTTCCATTTTAATTGAGCATCACTTTTTTAGCGTCCCGTTATAATACCAAATCGTCTTGTTTTGATGCCATCGTTCGTACTATTTTACTTTGCTAACTTCAGATTGAAAAGTGGTACGTACTAGAGAACTAAAATAATGCATAGGGTGTATTGTTTCAATTGCTTCCTACTTCATGCTTTTATGAGAATTCTTCATTGTTTAAATTTTCTTTTACTTTTGAAATGTGATAGAGAAAATAGAAAAGGGGAAAAAGGTGGCATTATTTTAAAAAGAGGAAACTGGTGAATAAATATGTAATTATTACATACTAATAAATATAATAAATATTAATTATTTATTTGAATATAAGACAACGTTTAAATTGAAAATGATGCATAGAATTAATTTTTTTAATTGAAAAGTTACAAAAGTTTGTAAAGTCGTTTTGAATCATTATTCAGTAATGAAAAAATCATATTACAATGATTGAAAAGTAATGAGGTGGATGTTCTTCCAAAGGTCCTTCCTGGTAGCCTAGGTGCTTAAATCACATCTTTCTCGGGGAAGTAGGGTTAAGGGCTGAAATTGGAGATACCCGGATGGCTTTTCAAAGGTCGTACTGCTTCAATGGTTAATCCTAGTAGTCTAGGTGTTTAAATCACATCTTCCTCGGGAAAGTAGGGTTAAGGACTGAAATTGGAGATACCCGGATGGCTTTTCACAATAAGTGTATTTGGATATTATTATTTATTTTTAAAAAGCTATTTCATTACATGATAAAATCATGACAAATTTTTTTAATCGTTTTTTTTATCTAATTGAATAGCTTTTAGAAAATAAAAAATAATGTGCAAACACACTTACATTAAAAAATAGTTATTTTTTTAATTATTGAAAGAATAAAGTTTCGTCCTATGCAATTGGTACTATTGTTTGGCCCTCGGCTTGCAGACATCTTGGATTTCCCCGACCTAACCTGAAATACCTAATTTAGATATAATATTTTTATTATTAAAAAGCTATTTCAGTCATGAAAACTTACAAGGAAAAATAATTTTTGTCTAAATAAAAAAATAAAGTTTTGTCCCATGCAATTGGTATTATTGTTTGGCCCTCGGTGTGCAGACATCTCGGAGTCTTGGATTTCGCCCACCCAAACCTGAAATACCTAATTACGACTTGTTACGATCCTGAAGATCCTGAATTTCATTTGCCAGATTTAGGTTAGGTTTATACCGGCGTGTTCACACGACGTGCTTGCGAGTTAGATTCACATCTCGTTGATTATTTCTATGTACTTAATTGAGTTAAAACTATAAACGATTATCATTAATTCCTTATAAATGCTTTTTGCAAATTATGCTTATTTTGTTAATTAAACTCGAAGCAAATGAACAGAGAATCCGAATCCGAGGTTAAAAAGACCCCAGCACGTCAGGATTCTGACATAACCTCAAAAAACATCATAAAAAATATTTTTCCGGGTCTGGAGGTCAGACCATGTTTACTATATATTTTTGGGGTCGCTGAATCCGAATCCGAGGTCCAAAACCCCCAAGCACGTCAGGGTTCTGAGGTAACCTCAAAAAACCCCATACAATTTTTTTTTAAGTCCGGGGGTCAGACCATGTTTATTATATGTTTTTGGGGTCACCGAAAAAATCGTCTGTTTTTCAAGTGCCCTCCGTGTGAAGAATAACCCATATAATAAATATAATTATTATATTTATATATTACAAACAAGTAATATGATACATCATACAATATTATTTTGTATTACAAATAACGAAATAATATATGTTTAAAATCAAACAGACTTTCTAACCAAGCTAAAATATTTGAAAATTTTTATTAGAGCCGTGCAGTCGTTTATTCGAATTTTTAATACAAATTCAAGAACGCTTGGAACATTGGATTTTTCGAAATAGAAAAAAATTTAACTGTACATCAAACCGACTTGATTTCCTTGAATTATTACAATTTTTAAAGTCAAAACAACTTTTTTTGGTGTAAAAATGGATCAAAAATTCAAGTAGAATCTTCGAAATTCGACTTGTTCGAATATTCGAATAAATCGAATTTCAAATATTCAACTTGAGTTTTGGAGTCATTTTTTTTTACAAAAAAAGGAGTTATTTTAATTTAGAAATTTTAATAGCTCAAGGAAATCAAAACTGTTTGATGTACACCAGAGACTCGATAGATGAACAATCTCTGGGGTTGCCTGAAAATGGCCTTGTTCATATAACGCGTACAGCGAAACGTAAACAGGCAGGGCCGCCTGAACCGTTTCCATAATATTGCGCAATCTACTTGACTGCGTAGACTGTGCATGCGTCCCTTCAGAGGCGGAGTCGCAACCGTCTCTCGCCCTGCCCCCTGAGAAACTGTAGGGACCAGCAATTCTAGGAATTCATATAACGCGTTCGATCGCGCGTTCAAATAGCGAGTCTCTGGTGTACATTTAAATTTTGTTCTATTTCGAAAAAACCAACTTTCCAGGCGTGTCTAAATTTGTATTACAAATTCGAATAAACGACTGCACACCTCTAATTTGTATAGTCACTCTCAAAGAAAGACTATTAACGAATATTTTCATATTTGGCAACTTATTTTTCGAAGTCTTTAATAAATTACGAATTAGAATTAGGTTTCAGCTAATTTCGATAATTTCTTTTTCTGCATATTAGTTTTTTTTTGGAATCAGCTAAAAAAATTTTAGCAAACTGGCGCATTCTATTCTGCAAATATAAGTGAAAAGTGTAGGCCAAAACTTCCTTCCCATGTTCTGCACAAGAAAAGTAAAACTTGAGTTTAGAAAAATCATTCAAGACTAAGTCAAAAACATGACTTTGCTTGCAATGCAGATAAAACGAGTTTTCGATTGATTTTATATAATCAAAGAGTTTAAAATTCGGGTACTGGAGATTGTAATTTTGATCTAAAGTGATTAATTTTGCCACTGCATGATTAATTTGGATTTCGCCTACACTTTCGTCGCTTGCAGAATAAAATAGTGCGGATTTGCAATCAACGCAGTTCCTCTTTTAATTTTTGACAAATTTGACCTGTAATGTAATACATTAAACAATGATTGTGAAAATGGCCCGGTGGAGTTTTCTACTACTGTTTTTATGTTTATCGCATTAATTATGCCGATGTGTATCGCTGCGGGGTGCAAATCAAGTTACAAAAGTGAACTCGGAGAACCCGAAGATCCCGAATATGAAAAAAATTAATTTTTCCGTCGTTTCGAAAGACCCAGCTATTAAAGCTTTATGGCAAAAAGCTTTAATTCTGAAAATTTTTACCGTGAAAGCTGGCCAGTTCGTTTATAGTAAACAATTTTTAAAGGAAGACATTCTCCACGACAAAATCCTAAAAGGACCCGATGGCACTAGTTTGTTAAAGGTAAATAACTATATATTTACTGTAAAATCGGAATCAAAATTTACAAATAAAATAAAATAAAATTCTTTTTTATTCAATAAACTGTATTATTAGGTATTTTCACTTACTACTCGTTTCAAAAAAATTCGGTTTGTCTTCCCGCCAGCAAGTGCAACAACAAACACAATTTATTCAGATTTTTAGTAATTTTCAGAATAAAAAATATGTAGCAAGTTAGTCTAGTCAATGTCTTATTTGAGTAGGATACAAAAAATTGACGTTAATTTCAGGATTAAATTAGAAGGCTACAAAATTTATGATACTAACCTCAATTTTCCTTCTTTAACAATTCATGCGACCAAAATCTTAAATTAATGTTACTTTTTTTAAACGAGTAGTAAGTGAAAATACCTAATAAATACAGTTTATTGAATAAAAAAGAATTTACTTTTGTTTTATCTTTAAATTTTGATTTCAGTTTTACGGTAATTACATAATCACTTACCATTCTCAAAATAGTGCCATTAGGTCCTTTTAGAATTTTCTCGTGGAGAAAGTCTTTTTGCCATAAAGCTTTAATAGCTGGGTCTTCCGGAACGATGAAAATATTATCTTTTTCATATTCAGGTTCTCTGAGTTCACTATTGTAACCTGATCCGCACCCGGGATCGATACACTTTGGCATAATTAATCTGATAAATAAACTTAGAAACACCAGTAGAAAACTCCACAGGGCCATTTTCACAATAATTTTATAAAGAAACCGTTTTATTGTTACATTTTTGAGAGTTTGTAACGACTCTACATGACGAAAGCCATATAACCGTCAAAACAACACGAAAAAAGTTACAGTGACAGTTCACGGACGTTTGACGTTCCCATGTGCTACGTTACGTCATTGAAATTTGATCCTCACTTCAGTCCTGTTTTGATCCAAAAAAGTTGTACTAAAACGTCGTTTAGCGGCATCAAAATAAAGTGGCATTAGAATGGAGCCACCCGAGACTATATTTTTGGAGGACTGTTTCAATACCGAAAACTAGCCTTGAAATGATACTTTTTTTTTACAGTGTATGTCTTACATTCAAGAAAACCATTTCCTTGATTTAAAAAAATTCGTTGAAATCTGATTAATCGTTCAAAGAAATATTTATTTGATTCAATGAGTTTGATTCTCTGGATTGATTCGGACGCATTTGAATGCATTAATTGTGCATACTTGAATTAAGTCTTTAAGTTTATTTTAATGAAAGAAATAATGATTTAATTCAAAATAATATTCATTAACTTAAATAGTATATGATGCACCTAGGGGGAGAAGAGGTGCAAAAAGCGGGTGAAAAAGTGCCTCTCCCCCTTGGCGCATACGATATTTTTATAACAAATGGAAGATTTCAGATATTTTTTTAAATACAGTCATGATTTCAGTCCATATTAGATTTTGAATGAAGAAGCATGAAATTTATGTTAACTTATTCCAAATCATCAAAAATTCAACGAAAAATTGTCGGATTCAATTAAAAAATGTCTATGAATTTGCGGAAATTTTTGGTCATGTATGGTAATTTTACAGATAAATATGGTCACTTACCATAAATTACCCAAAATTCATTTTTTTTAATTTTCAGAAATTTATAAAAATTTGTGGTTATTTATGGTAATTTTACCGGTAAATATGGTAACTTACAATAAATTACCCAAAATTCATTTTTAAACATTTCCGGAAATTTATGAAAATTTTCGGCAATTTATGGCAATTTCATCGGTAAATATGGGAACTCAGCATAAATGACCTAACATTCATTTTTTTAAATTTCCATAAATTTCCGGAAATTTATGAAATTTTTTGGTAATTTATGGTAATTTTACCGGTAAACATGGTAACTTATCATAAATTACCCAATATTCATTTGTAAAAATTGCCATTAATTTTCGGAAATTTATGAAAATTTTCGGTCATTTATGGTAATTTTATCGGTAAATATGGGAACTTAGCATAAATAACCCAAAATTCATTTTTTTTAATTTCCATAAATTTATGAAAATTTTCGGTAATTTACGGTAATTTAATCAGTTATATATAGTTACTTTTCATAAATAACCGCAAAATTCTATTATCTGCAATCAAAATTTCCTCACAGTTATACGGTGAGTGAGCTGATAATCATAAAATGCGAGCTCATAAATGTATAATTTTCATTATTAACCTCTGACGTCACTTTTCAGTCCCTAGGCAGTAAAAAGTAGAGCTTTAGCCCCGCTTCATAGGCGTCAAAAAGGGCCGAAATTATGCATGTGTCATAAAAAATATATTTATTTGTTACAAAGAGTTCATGCTTTGAAGCATTTACCAATGAAGCATTTATTTAGATAAACAAGATATTGTGTTTACATAAATATTTATTCCATCAGCTGAAGGAAATATTTCATTTGCTTACTAGAATTAAATTATTCATAATAAATGAACATTTATTCCAACAAAGTAATTATTTTTTTAAATCAAACATTTAGTAATTTGGCATGATTTGTTTCAATTAAATACTTCTTTAGATTAAAGAAATATGTGGTTAAATTCAATATCCATGTTTCTGATTTGAAGCAATATTTCTTTGGCATTTATGGTGAGGATTAAATACAGCTGTCCGCCTTAGAATTCCCATGTTGCGACAGCGTCGTGGTCATTGCTGTGGACTCTACACTCGACGGACCCAAGTTCGATTCCTGCTGGAGGTGCATTTTTCATCGAATTTTTCTGTTTCAGGTTCATCAAGATTTTAAATTCTGTGAGTTGTTTAAATTAAATACTTATGTACAATAATAAGAATGTTAATTATAATTTAAGCTGAAAGAATCCATTTGTTCATTTAGGAAAATATGTACTACAGTTGAAGTACGAACTACTTTATTGTACTCGCGCATGGTTTAGGCCAAAGAAATATTTTTTTGAATCAGCATGATATTTTTTTGCTTTAAATACTCAGAAATTTCATGTGAAGAAATAGTTTTTTGAGTCTATAAAATATTTGCTTGACTTTAAAATATATTTCTTTCCCTCAATTTACATATTTTCGTCTCAAAGAAATATTCATTCCCATTAATGGCACATTCATTTGGAACAGTGAGTAATTTATTTGTTTTAAAATGTATATTTTTGTCTTCAGTTAATATTTCTTTTACTCAAAGAAATATTTCCCTCCAACCAATACATCGAATTTTTCAATCCAACAACGTTAACTTAATCCTATTAACATTTGTCTGGCTGTAAGAAATTCTTTTTCTTATTCACGGTGCATATATTTATTTGCCTCAAAAAAATATTTCTTTGAAAATAATCAGGACTTTCACTTACTTCAGCCAAGTAAAATTCACTTGGTACAAGTAATCCTTGTTTCAGTGCAGAAAAGCAGAAGAGAGTCAAATTAATTCTAAGTATTAAAAAAACAGTTGACACATTTGGAATAAATCAGAGCTTAGTTATTGAGATGCAAATGTAGAGAGTATTAGGAGGTACAACATGATTTAAAATAAGTTACAAAAAAGAGCTTTAATACAATTGCCTGGTGAGCTTCTCTCCAAAATTAATTTTAAGTTTAGATTTCAGAATTATTATTAATAACTTTAATTAATCAGTTAATGATTTTTATTATTGATCAGTAACGGCCATACCACGCTGAAAACCCCAGTTCTCGTCAGATCACTGAAGTTAAGCAGCGTTGGACGCGGTTAGTACTTGGATGGGTGACCATTCAAGAATACTGACATGAGTGCTGTTGGCACATCGTGGGTGTGGTGAGCCCACACTTGTAGTTATTTATAACTACAAGAAAAACCTAGAAACACTACCCGAATCGGGCAGTGTCACGCCTACCCTGAAAGGGAAATGGTTTAATGGTATATATTAATTTTACTTATCTTATTTAATTTTAGTGAAAATCCAATGGAAGTCAGTGAAAATTACTAAAACTTCCAGGAATATCACTGATGACTCAGAGAAATGAGCCACAAATTTACTACGAATTAAATTTTACACTAATTATTAGTAAACGAATTATTTGAGATATTTGGTTTTGTTCGAGGTATGCACGGTAAAGACATCTTAATGACATGGAAATAGGATGTCTTAAAGTCTTCGTAAAGATCTTGTAATGATGTCGTAAAGACGTCATCAAATTTCGTGTCCACTGGGTAAGTTGCCATGATAAACTGGGATGACATAATTTTGCCGAAAAACTAAAATCCAGAATATGGAAATATACTTAAGAAATAATTCCCTCATTTGAAAAAAGAAAATGTTTACAACCGAGCTTGAAAACTTCCGAAAGTTACAGTTAGCAAAAGTAGAGTATGTATTCCCGAAATTTCAAATATCCGAAGTATCAAATTTTCGAAATTTTAATTTCCTGAAATTTCAAATTACCGACAAAATTAAAAAAAAATTTAATAATTGATATTTTTATGTTCGAATACATTGTAGTAAACATATATTATGAATTATGTCAGAATTAAATATATTTTCAGAATAAGATAAACGAACGCATAGATAAGGCAACTTGGGAGGCGCTTAGAAACAATAAAGATATAGATAGCGCTTGAACTATGTTGTGGGATATCATTGTTAAAACTGCGACCGAAGTATGTGGTACGGCTTTTGTATGAAAAAAATCTGGTGATGCATGGTGGAATGATGAAATTGAGGCAGCCCAACAAGAAAAGAAAGAAGCGTACAGGAAAGTAAAGTAAAGTAAAGATACAATCAGAACAGAAGAAGAGAAGAAAATACATAACGACTTTCAAGTAACCATGAAACTATTATTTAAAGAGATGAAGGAAAGTAAAAGAGTAGTAAGGGCTAAGCGGGTACGAGGCCACTTACCGACCGAGCAGGTTCTGTTCCATGCTAAGTTACCGGCAGTCAGTAAGTGGCCTCAGTCGGTAAGTCAGATTCCTAATGTTGCCAACAAGCTTCGTAATGTGGACAACAGATGGAACTAGAGTCACAAGTTAACGGCAGTCGATAATGTAGATTCATAATGCAGTCAACAGATGGCGCTACCGTCGCAAGTCGGTATTACCCTGGGTCAGTAATGCAGATTTCTAACGTGGCCAACAGATGGTGCCACTGGCAGCAGACTGTACATTGACTTGTACCACTTGCCGACAGATTGCACCACTGTCACAAGTCTGTAACAGTTCACGATTAATTTGGCGCGAAAATTGAACTGTTTTTAAATTTAAGTTTATTAAATTTGCCCTTCAGTGAGTTCCTTCCACTTAAGAGCGAAAGCTCTTCTGGCCCATGCCTCCGACTCTGACGATTCCAACGTTGATAAAATAGTTCAATAGTCAGCGTGAAATAAATAAATAAATAAAAACGGAAAATAGATGCAGCTTTAAAAGCTAAATAAGGTTGAACACAAATAAAAACACAAAACTACTTTGAATTTAAGAATGAATATATTCAAGATCTGTTCACTGTAATTTCTTAAAGTCCAATTTCTATACTAATACATATAGAGACATCGGAGACAAAAGTTTCGCGTCGCGAGCGGATAAGATTCTGATATCGAACATCGATGTTGCTCGCGGGCTTCTGGATCGCGCAGCGATCCAGGGGTATCCCGCGCAATCCTACTCTCAATCATACCCATACTTCCAACCAATCAGAATTCATATTTACACCCCCAACTTGACTAAAGCATGACCTAATTCCTCGTCAACCCATGATGAAATCGCGGCCTAGTTAGCTTCTTGAAAAATACCCATTAACCACGTTTCCTCGATTTAGGCTCAAATCTCATTTTATGCTTCACTATCAAAAACGTCAAATAATTAACAGTAATAAAAAGTTCATTAGTTTTTACAGCTTTCGCACAAATAAAAATCAGCTTAAATTCTGGTTCAAACTAGTTAAAACAAATAAAGAAGCCATTGTTATTAACTAGTTTGAACCAGAATTTAAGCTGATTTTTATTTGTGCGAAAGCTGGTTCAAACTAGTTAATAACAATGGCTTCTTTATTTGTTTTAACTATTCTAGCACGAAATCTCGAAGTTATCTTTTGTGAGTCTAACTAACCCTCTTTCCTAAAACTCCTTTGAAGTCATTCAATTTATGTTTCTTTCATACTTATTCCGCATTCTAAACTAGAGCTGAAAACAAAACTTGTAGCAAACAACATTCTTTTCCAATTACACACAAATCATAAAGTCAAAATGAAATTCAGCGTTAGAAATTTCTTAAACTACAGAGTCAGTTCGCTTTCTTAAAATACCAAGTCTCTCTCTATAAATTATTCAATTGTTTATTAACCCAAATAATTATTAATGATTTAATAATCCCATTAGTAAATCTACTTCTAACCAAAATGGATTTGAACGAGGTTTTAATATCTCATGTCTTTTCGCATGTCCGGGTGGTGCTGCCCCTAGTGGACAGTAAGGGCATTAATGAACAATTACAGATTGTTACAAGTCGATATTACCACCCAGTGGGTAATGCAGATTCCTGATATAAAAAATGGGACTCAGTCGATAGTCAGGGTTCTTCTTTACCGACCTGGAATGAGATAGGTTATGACGTCACATAGCGACAGATTGTGCCATCGATACAAGTTACCGACAGTCGATATTACCCTCAGTCAATATTCGCGCGCTCCATCTCATCAGCAAACAGCGCCACTAGAGTCTCTGGAAACAGCACCACTAGAGTATCTGCATCAAATGGTCCCTTTACGCGCTCTAACCTAAGCTTCTTCTCTAAGAGG
The DNA here is from genome assembly GCA_932195095.1 of Andricus curvator. Classification (NCBI taxonomy): domain Eukaryota; kingdom Metazoa; phylum Arthropoda; class Insecta; order Hymenoptera; family Cynipidae; genus Andricus; species Andricus curvator. Next base: position 19,741 of record CAKNYM010040834.1, read on the forward strand.
GGTTATCCACGCCCCGGGGTGTGTACGCTCGGAGTGTTATATAAAGAGCCCTGTGAGACCCAGCGGCAGATGACTTGACAGAGCTCGTGTCAGAGAGATGGAGTACGAACTAGAGGTAAGTTCCTTAACTATTTTGCATGTCGATTCGGTGTAGTGTAGATTGCTTGCATGTCGCTTTGCTTCGATTTAGCATGTCGCTTTGATTTTTCATGTCGCTTTGCTACATATTTTTATAATTTCTAAACTAATATATATTCATTTAATCAATTTAAGATTTCACCCGAGTTTAAAGTGGATCTGGTGATCACCCCCAGGCCACGAACTCCACCATCTCCTCCGCCGAATACTTCAACAACACCGCCACCTACACCACCGCCACCACCCTCACCGTGGTCACCCGCACAGTGGGCTTTTTTGCAAAATTTACTTTCAAAACCTAATATCTTTTGAACGAATTGACCGAAATGGATGTTCTTTGAACGAGATTGAAGATTATTAAATGCACAATAAGGGAAAATTATAGAGAAAAGTTTTTCCGAATTTCCCAACCTGGAAAATTCGGGAAAAGACCGTCATTTTTTAACAAAAATTACAAAATTGTACTAGAATTACAAAGAAAAAAGTTTTGTTTAGTGAAAGATATAATATTTTATATATTTTTCAATGCTGAATTCAAATCAGCCAGATAAAATAGCGTAGCGTATTTTCTTTCCGAGAAAAATGCGGATAAATATGAAAAATCGAATATGGAGAGACAAAAGTCGGAAACATGATGGTAACTTGGCGAAGCTTATTATCTTTAGGTTTTTAGGGTCGCTGAATCTAAATCTGACGTCAGAATTACAAAATAAAGAATGGCGAATGCAATATGGCGGAACAAAAGTTTTGAAAAATTTAGGAAAATTGACAAAATTGTCCACATTTATGTTCTCGAGGGCTCTGAATCCAAATCTGACGTCAGAATTTCAAAATGAAGAATTGCGGTTCCAATATGGCGGAACAAAAATTGATATTTGGGCAACTTCACAAAATAAGCCATATTTACGTTTCTGAGGTCGCTGAATCCAAATCCGATGTTAAAATTTCAAAATTAAAAATTAAAAATGATAGGTCGGATTTAGTGAAACAAAAATCGAAAAATAAAATGCATTTGTTACGTTATTTCGTGAAGTTTGTCGCCAAAGATTATGTTATTTTTACTCTTTTTTTTTGCTTCTTCGGCTTCTTGTTTATATTTTTTTACGTTTTTCACAACAAAATTGACACATTCATTTTGTGATAATTCCTTAAAAATAGGTTTTCAGTGTAAATATAGAAGAAGAGAATGACGAAAGTGATGCCAGTTCCCTGAGTAATGGAAATTTAAGCGTTGATATAAATTTAAGTGATGAAGATTGATTATTGGAGAAAATAGGTATTTGAGATTAGGACATATGTCGATTTAATGTAACGTGTCTGTAACTACAATTGTATTCATGCAATAATTTTAAAAATAGAAATTTCTCAATATTTGTTCCGCCATTTTGAATACGCAATTTTTCATTGTTTAATTCTGATGCCAGATTTGGATTCAGCGAACTCCAAAACGTAAAGATGGATAATTTTGTAAAGTTGCCTACATTTTTCCAACTTTTGTTCCTCCATATTGGATCAGCCATTTTTTATTTTGAAATTCTGACGTCAGATTTGGATTGAGAGCCCTCGAAAACGTAAATATGTACAATTTTGTCAATTTTCTTAAATTTTTCAAAACTTTTGTTCCGCCATATTGCATCCGCCATTCTTTATTTTGTAATTCTGACGTCAGATTTGGATTCAGCGACCCTAAAAACCTAAAGATAATAAACTTCGTTAAGTTACCATCATGTTTCCGACTTGTGTCTCTCCATATTGGATTTTTCATATTTAACCGCATTTTTCTCGGAAAGGAAAAACGCTACGCTATTTTTCCTGGCAGATTTAGATTCAGCATTAAAAAATCTATAAAATATGATGTCTTGCACTAAACAAAACTTTTTTGTTTGTAATTCTAGTACAATTTTGTAATTTATGTTAAAAAATTACGGTCTTTTCCCGCATTTTCCAGGTTAGGAAATTCGGGAAAACTGTTCTCTATCATTTTTCCCTATTGTACATTTGTTAAGCTTTAATCTCGTTCAAAGAACATCCATTTTGGTCAATTCGTTCGAGAGATATTAGGTTTTGAAAGTAAATTTTGCAAAAAAGCCCACTGTGCGCCGTCGCCATGGTCACTCAAGTCTTCACCGAAGTCAGGGCCATCTACAATTTCTACAATTGAGGCGCCGGATGCAAGAAGGAGATATAGAATTATTTTGCTGGAGTGGGGAGGCCCCTGAGCACTTGAAACTAAAGTATTCAGTTTTAATTTTTGAAATATATATCCTGAGGGAAAATTTAATTCCGCATCTTTTTTTCCTCATAAAAAAAGTTGTAGCTTTTTTATTTTTCGAATTATTTACGAAAAACTGTTTTTTTCTTTGATCAAAATATTTTGATTTTTTTCACTTCAACTCGCCACAAAATGGGAGGTTTTTGATATTTTGTAATAAAACTTATCAGAAATATGCATTGTCATGTTCTGCGACCGATGACGCCAGCAAAAGTTCAAAATGTTTATTTAAAAAATTGTTAATAATTTTTGTCCAAGACTATGCATAATTCGTGCACAAAGAACTTCTAGCGTTTCGGGAGTCGAGCGAATTATGAGCAAGCGAAAACTGTCAGCGAGAAAGTTGTTCAGAAAGGTTCAAGGAAGTTTTCTGGAAAGTTTTAGCTCAATTGGAATAGTAGTTAACAAACTGTTGATGTTTTAATTTGCAGGCGCGATGGAATTTACTCCGCGTATACTATAGCCTGGCCGGTAAACCGCTACCCCAGCGTTAGGTGCAACTGTGCCTCACAGCCCGTCGAGATTTTGTAATTAGAATACAAAGAATATGGAAAATCATGGTTTATAATAAATAGTTCTTCTTCTCTGATAAAAATATTTTTATTGTGCTACTTTTAGGAACATGAACTTCATAAAAGTCTTAAAAATAAGGAATCTCTCTAATTTTTTTTTTTTTTTTTGTATTCGGCGTGTCCTCCGTCTGACCTCTATTTGTAAATATACTTATATAGGCTTGTGGGTTGCTTCTTTACCAAAAATAAAGTATATCAGTTTAGTTTAGTTTCTTTCGATTAGCAGAGCAGATTGTAGAAATATTACGTGATATATAAAAGATAAAAGTTGTTCGATTAAATTATCCTGATAGCTATTGAAGTGCTATTAGATAAATATAGTGAAGTTTTCCAATTAAAAAATGGAAAATAATTTAAAATCTACGAATGGTAGAAAACGAACGAAGCATGAAAGTTTGTGGGAAAGAAATGTTCTAAAATGTTGCAGAAATGCGGTATGTAATAATTAATTTATTTTAGTTATCACCAAAATATCAATGTGTACTGTGTTTTTAATTCCAAAATCTGGACGGGCTGTGAGGCATAGTTGCACCTAACGCTGGGGTAGCGGTTTACCGGCCGGGCTGTAGTCTACGCGGAGTAAATTCCATCGCGCCGGCAAATTAAAACATCAACAGTTTGTTAACTACTATTCCAATTGAGCTAAAACTTTCCAGAAAACTTCCTTGAACCTTTCTGAACAACTTTCTCGCTGACAGTTTTCCCTTGCTCAAAATTCGCTCGACTCCCGAAACGCTAGAAGTTCTTTGTGCACGAATTATGCACCGTCTTGGAAAAAAATTATTAACAATTTTTTAAATAAACATTTCAAACTTTTGCTGACGTCATCGGTCGCAGAACATGGCAATGCATATTTCTGATAAGTTTTATCACAAAATATCAAAAACCTCCCATTTTGTGGCGAGTTGAAGTGAAAAAAATCAAAATATTTTGTTCAAAGAAAAAAACAGTTTTTCGTAAATAATTCGAAAAATAAAAAAGCTACAACTTTTCTTATGAAAAGAAAGAGATGCGAAATTGAATTTTCACTCAGGATGTATATTTCAAAAATTAAAATTGAATACTTTAGTTTTAAGTGCTCAGGGGCCTCCCCACTCCAGCAAAATAATTCTATATCTCCTTCTTGCATCCGGCGCCTCAATTTCGGTCATCTACAAGGTCGGTGTCAGGTACAAGGTTGACAAGGTCTACTAGTGCATCATCCCGCCACCACCACCGCTGCCACCGTTGCCGTCAGCGTTGCAGGACACATAACAGAGTCCATAGAGCAACACAAATCTATCATTAAAAAAAAAGTATATGAAAACAGACGTGTTGTTACTTGCGGATATCTTCAAACATTTTTGAGAAAAGTGTAAATATATATTGATGTTATTGGAATAAACAACATTATATGTACATATAGTTTTCTTTATTTTTCAAAAAACCTTCAATCTAGTTGATACATAAGTTTAATATTAGTTTGAGGTTGATTTAACTATACTTTAACTATAACTTAACTATAACTTAACTATACTTTAACGATAACTTATCTATACTTTAACTATAAATTAACTATAGTTTAACGTTAATTTAACTATACTTTAACTATAATTTAACTATAGTTTAACGTTAATCTAACTATAATTTAACTATAACTTAACTATAGTTTAACGTTAATTTAACTAT
>CAKNYM010040834.1:24400-37214 GCA_932195095.1 Andricus curvator
AACGTTAATTTAACTATACTTTAACTATAACTTAACTATAGTTTAACTCTAATTTAACTATAACTTAACTAAAGTTTAACTTTAATTTAACTATAACTTAACTATAGTTTAACGTTAATTTAACTATACTTTAACTATAACTTAGCTATAGTTTATCGTTAATTTAACTATAACTTAAGTATAGTTTAACGTTAATTTAACTATACCTCAACTACAACTTAACTATAGTTTAACGTTAATTCAACTATAATTTAACTATAACTTATGTAACTATAGTTTAACGTTAATTCAACTATACTTTATGCTTAGCTTTCTTTGCATGTTTTTATGCTTAGCTTAATTTACTTATGTATATGATAGCATACCTAAATCTAATTATAGTAAATAAGAAAGACAGTATTCTATATTTCATTATAACATGATTTATTGAGTTATCTTATACACAGTTTAAGATACATGCTTAAATCCTATATTATTAAAAGGTCCGCCAATATATCGCAGATAAAGCTGCCTCGAAGAAGCAGCTTCCTGCATCTCCTCCAGGATGCCATCTTCGTAAACTTTCAGGAACCTTGGAGGTAAAAATGTGCTGAATGTATTATCCAGCTCAACAATGATTTTGGCGCCATACTTGGTTTGAACCTTCAGGATCTTCGTCACAGGATATTTATGTCAAGGAGTCCACTCGGACAGCGACTTCGTCGGCAGGAATCCCTCCATGCGGCCAACGGTGTTGATCTTCTTGAGATCCATACTCCTGTTGATGATGATGAAGCGTCAGAGGTTATGTTCCAGTTGAAGCTTCAGTCAACCTCGGAGACGTTGGAATGCAGAAAATAGCTCCGAAACCCTGCTTATATAGGAATCTGCACCCACTCTTCACCTCTCCCACTCTAATTCATGGACTGCACAAAGAAAATATATTCTATTGCGCATGCGAGAAAGACAAGAAAAAAGAAAACTTATATTGATGAAAAAATTGAAAGTGACTCAAGTATTTTAATTGAATTAAGTTAAAAATAATTAAACTAAGTTAAAATAATTAAATTATCTTAAAACTAATAGGATAGGAAGTATATTGACATATTTCTTTCCATTTAGTAACATTTATTCATCGAAAAAACTTAACCTAGTTTTGCAAAAATATCTTAACCTAGTTTTTTAAATGTAGAGTTCACATTGATTATAAAAATCTCTAAGCGTAGTATTGTCAACTTCATCTACACTTGTCGATACATTCGTCATTGCTGATTTATTCAAAACCCATTTTCTGATAATCATGACATTATTTGCTGCACAATTGTCACTGTGTTGAGTATGGTGTGAGCATACAGTCTTTTCTAAACCTTTTACATATACTGTGCGTGCACTTGCTAAGATTTCTCGAAGTATCGGTCTTACTTTTTCATAGGGTACGTCACCAGCAGTCCAGTTTATTCCATGGTAACTGCGGATCAGCCATAGATTTTCACTCTTGTATCGTCCAGGTAAGGAAATCCAGCTGCAGGGTGGTTCGAAGAGGAAGACTAGAGGTTGAATATCATTCTGGAGGGGGAGAATAGCCAACTCCTTGAAGACAAAGTCGTTGTATGGTCGCTTGAAGCCTTGAACATCCACAACGTAGTCCATCTTGACTGAAAATGATTTTTCTGGCCAGAATCAGCTCTTTTATACCTTGCTGACACTCTTCCCCCTCCACTCAGCATTACCCCCACCACCTCACAGCTTCTTCACTACACCACTGATTAGTTGATATTGGACAATGCGATCGTGTAAAATTAGACAATAGGCTGCTGTGTTAGCGGGGAAATTGCTACTTGATTCAAATTCTAAGCGGACATCCACTGAAGCCTATTTAAGAAACTCATTTTATTTTGAGCAATCAATAACAATTAGCGGAGCATATCTCTTAAAGATTTTTTTCTTTAGTAGAGGTTCAGGCTCTTTTCCATAGTAATGTGAAGATTAAAAATTAGCATACATCTCATACAATAGAGAAAATTGATTTTGATCAAAGTTTAGATTTAAATTACCGTGTGGATAATATTGGGAATTTAAGAAAAGTTTTACGTTTGTGATGCTGCAATGATCCAAAATGTTGGCATATTTTTTACGTTGATCTTTCCTATCTGTTTGAAAAGCCAGTATAATATATCGTGGTTTCTCTATCTGCGTTGAAGTTTTCACAGTCCACACGTGTTTCTGTGTAGCAGGAATTAGAGGATACTCATACATTTTCCACGTTCCAAAATGCAGTGTTACGAGTGGATCCTTCTCAATAAATGATCAATGAGTTCATGCTTAGCATTCACAATGATCTTTGGATAATCTTCAGCAAAACCAAGGATCATGCTGAGTGGTATGGTTACATCAAAGTATCCATCTTCATTTATAATTTGGCAGTTATATCTGCATCAGGCCATCCTGCATTCTCAGCAAAATTAAGCTGATTGGGAGTTAGAGAAACGTACCCCTTCATGGTACTGGTAAGTCCCACATTTTTGCATCGATCAATCTCAAAACCGTTCAATTCATAACGAATTTCATCAAATAAAAAACAGATGGCATTGCCAACCAAAGTTGTGACTGTCATATTAGTTCCATCGGATTTGACAAGTCTTCCATGTATATGCAATGAGCTTTTACTTGGAAGAATGTACCAATCTTGATGTTGCACTTCAATTCGAATCTCAACACTGTTGTTAAATAATGACGAAGCATGAGGCTGATGAGAATGAATCTCATAGTGTGCTAAAGATTCATCATAGCTAACTGGAGCTAGCATATTCAGTATATCTTCCATCTTTATAGCACCGGTAACAACAAATAATAAATATATAAATTAATGCTCGCTTTTTCTTCTTTCTTGACAAGGTATCATTCTGAGACCTAGTTCCTTTAGAATACGCACTCTCTGAGATTTTAACCTCTTGCGAGCTGATTGAAGACTGATTATTTTCTCGCATGGTGTCTTGCTTATATAACTTCCACCCACTTTACGATTATAAATAAAACCCATCACATTGATTTGACGTGCAATCGAATCGTTATAGTCTCTCCTCGAAAGTTTACCAAGTCTCCGTCTTGATCCACTATGCGGAGCTGAATATGATGCATTGTCTTCACGGCGATCGGAAGGTAAATGACGTGTGATGGTACTTCTACGATAATATATCCTGGTGGGACAGTTGGAAAGAATTCATGAATTGTGTGAACTTTGCGATTGTTAATATATGCTCCAGTTGTTATATTACACTCAACTCTGAGAGCATTGACCTTAAGAATGGCTACTGGTAGATCTGATGTATGCAGTTTGTTAGCCGGAAGAACAAGTGGTTCAAATCCTAACAATGGACCAATAGAATCTTTCTGTTTAAAATTGACTTCAAGAGTGCTTTTGATTTCACTGCGCAAAGTATTGTTGTTAGGCGTGATACTTATTATTATATCTTAAATTTCTAGATTATTTTGCACATCGTTCTCAATCTCACCACTGCTACTTGGTACTATTACAACAGACTAGTTTTCATTCGCTAGAGACATCTGTATATATTTTTCAATATCTTCAATTTCGTAGCTGCCAGTGGGTATGGTCACAACGTGATCACAAATGTAAAATTCATTGTTTCCATCATCAACGTTAGGAATTGAATTAAATGTGAGTAATTCAACGAGACCAAGAGCATAATTCTTATTTGATGAGAGCTCTATTGGTGAAAAGTATTCAGCTTCAAGCACTGATGAGTTGCTGGGAAAAGTCAGAGTGAATGATTCATCCATGATGATGTCTTCCTGTATACTGATTCCTTATAGGCAGTTACTTGCTCTTATATAGTAGAGAATATTTGTCCGGTACATTGAGCTGCCCACACAAGAATCTAAGGCATAAATGGCCACACTCAAATGTATTATATTCTTGATATCTTTTATGATTGCATTTAATGAAGCTACCAGCACCGAGATACTTAAAAAGATCAGACGGTGGTTGAAGATTACCGAAACTGTCAAAGTATAATGTTTCATCATTACTCTTTTTGTATGCTACCCAATGCGTGTCAGGGCCGTCTTTATCATCAAGGTTAATGATAGCTGACTCATAACACTGAGGTCCTCTTTTAGGCAATTCGTTTTGCACAAAGGCTCCGCGAAAATGGGGAATCTTTACAGTTTTGGCATACTTGAGCAAATCAAAATCGGTTAGTGCTCGTCGTGGTAGCTTCACTACAAGTTTTTTCACATTCGTTTTTTCTTCATTCCTTGAACTTGTTGATAGGTCTTTATGTGGAGACCTAACCCTTTTCTGTAAGGTTTCAAGAGTAGCCCTTTACCAAGAGCTACTTCTTCCTTTTTTTTATTATGGCGATGAGCTTCTGATAGCTGCTTTTTTGCTGCGCTTGCGTCATTCACAGCCTTTGCCACATCAGCAAGAGCGCCAAGCGCGCTAAGTCCAGCGAAAATTGGAATCAGAGGTAAAACACCGCCAACTTACGAGGATATAGCTAAAATACGAGGTGATTTCACCTGACGCCTACCACCCGCTTTTTTAACTGCTTTTTTAGTACTTTCTACAGCAGTCTTGATGGAAAATTGAGCATCATAACTGGGGATTATAGATTTTTTAGCTGCATCTACAATCTTCCTCAGCACTACTCGTTTCTTTAACTTTTTTTTATTCTTCTTCCTCAGTCCCATACCCAGCTTTGATTTATCATCCATGATGTTAGTTATAGCCACTGCAGCTGCTTTTTCACCAAAACCAGAGTCTTCAGAAAAGACTCGTTGCCACGCTTTGTCAGCTAGTGTTCGATCAGCAGCGTTTCTTACTTCAATATTCTCACGATTTTTCGAATAGGCAATATCGTGCTCCTTGCAAGCAGCGTCCAGCAGATTTATACCTGGATCGCCTCGTTTTAATCGTTTAGCTAATTCAGTACCAGGTCCACAGTAGTGGTAGCCTGGTAAATGTAATTCAAAAGGTAACTTGTTGATAATACTATTAACCAAGCCTTTACCACAGCGTTTCATAACTTTCTCTCTCTGCGGTGTATAATCATTCCTCACTCTACAAAGGTTAGAACGCGTCTGACTCGAAGCTTATATAAGCGTGGTATTTATAGCCCGAGCAGCAGTCGACATCAAGATGCGGTTCGAGAAACAACCTGTCAGACAGCATTCGTGCTGTTTTTTGTGGACCATCCAATTATGGTAAAACAAATGCACTGCTTTCTCTAATTTTACATCCAAATGGTCTCAGATTTGAAAATATTTACCTCTACTCGAAATCTCTTCAACAGCCCAAGCATAAATTCTTCGAAAAAGTACTCTGTGACGTAGATGGCGTTGAGTACTTTCCATTCAGTGAGCATGAAGAAGTAGTTTTGCCTAGCGAGGCTAAACCAAACTCTATTTTCATATTTGATGTTATCGCTTGTGAAAAGCAAGACAATTTGAGAGCCTTCTTTTGCATGGGAACACATGTAAATGTTGATAGTTTCTATCTTTGTCAAACATATGCACGAGTTCCTAAACAATTAGTTAGAGACAATACCAATTTATTAGTTCTTTTTAGGCAAGATGAGACAAATCTCAAACATATTTATGATGATCATGTAAATGCAGATATGACGTACACCAAGTTTCGAGATTTGTGCTCAACACACTGGAACACTGACAAATATGGATTTACAGTTATTGATAAAGATAGGAATTTAAATGAGGGTAGATATAGAAAAGGATTTGACTGCTTTGTTATTTTATAAATACAAGAGATTGTACTAAAATACAGTTAGTTTTGTTGGAGACATCGAAGCGCCAACATGTTTCATAAAGAGAAAGAAGTACTCCGTCAGATAGCAAAAGCTAGTGATGCAATTCGACGGAAACATCGTATGCTCAAATTAAGAAAAGAAGCTGCTGAAAGTATATTGAATGAATCCTTCAAACCTATAGTTACACCACTAAAAAAACTGGTAAAAATGTCTGTCAAGCATGAATTTAAGAAGGAAATTAGGAAAGATGATGAAAATGATGATGATGATGGAGCAAATGATGACATATCTTTTATGACTGCTAATGGGAATGATCGAGAGCATAATACAACTATGGTTTAGGAATATGATGATGAACCTACTCAAAATTATGAAAATCTAACGAAAAAGTTCCTCTTTTTGTTAAATCGCAATAGGAAACAATGTTTGGATATAATCTATGGAATCCGTAAGCTTGAGGATGGATTCCTCACGATTGGTGATACTCCGATAAGTTTTGAAAATCAACATATCAAAATTGGTGATAAGCGCTATCTGATATTTTACTTTTGTTTAAACAAAAACCTGAAGAAGCTTATGTGAATCCTGATGATTTCAGTAACTATAAAGAAATTCTTATTGCAACCAATGCACATAAGAAAAAGTTCAAATATATGAATATCATCGAAAAACTTTTTCCCAATAAAGAGTCGACAAAAAGACGATCAAAAAAATGTTGGATCGTTAAAAAATCAATCAAACAATGGTAGGTCATTGAAAAGTCAAGAAATCAGAAGTGAGGATTCCCTACCTCACTTTATGATTGCAAGGCAAGATTCAAGGCTAGACTATATCCACTGGGATGATCCTAATGAGTTAGTCGATCGTCTTCAACTGCTCATGGGGTCTCAAACAGCTGGGAATCCTAGTCACAATAATGAAATTATCTCCATCATTAAGGAATTACGAGAAGCTCAAATCATATTTCAGGAGAGTTCAGCTGACTATAGCATCAGTATTAAAATAAGCATTGACGTGTTCGGTCATTCTCTGAACCGAGCTGTTTCAGCAAGTCGTGGACCTGCTGGAGCTCCTGGCGTTGGTTTCAAGGTTACTTCAGATGGCAATTATGACATTGATCAAAAAATACTCTGTAACGTTGAAGACGCGGAAGAACAATACGACGCAGTCAATTTGAGATTTGCACAGCGTATTGTTCAAAGTGAAATACGAAACATATATCAAGTTACATCATCTATACGTAATGAAATTGATTATATTCATATTATGATGCAAATTGTTGAAGAAAGGGTCAATGATAGAATTAGGAATCTACAAATCGATACAGCACAAGTAGTCTAGGAGCCAGGGGGGTGGGGTGTCGTGGCCGATAGGGGTAACGGGCTCCACCACCAAGTGCTTTGGTAATGATAATTGGTAACACTAATGTAGTGTCAATTACAGAATGAAATAGTAAATTTTCTGCAATATTTAAATATCAAATTTCAAAAGTTAGCGGCAACTGACTATTTATAACAGTGAACAGCAGTACGGTTTAAACAATTAAATTGTTAATAACTAATTAGCCGTTGATTTTTAGACAAGCCACCCTCGAAATTCGTGTTCAGCGGGTCAAAATACATAAAAAGCACTTGGGTGGAGCCCGTTACCCCTATCGGCCACGACACCCCCCCCCCTGGCTCCTACACTAAAGAGTTATCTCTTTGCAACGCTGAACTCATTGCTCAACATGCAACAAAGAGTTGCATAAACCTGCAAGAAGGAATTATTCACGTCGCCGTGTGATAATGCGTGGTATTGATGAGACCTGGCAGGCAGATTTGGTTGAAATGATCCCATATTCCCAAGTGAATAAAGGTTTCAAGTACTTGCTTACTGTTATAGATATATTTTCAAAATACGCCTGGGCTATTCTGGTGAAAAGCAAGACTGGAAAAGATATTACTGCTGCAATGAAATTGATACTTGTTGAAGGTCGAATCCCCCAGAAATTGCATACCGATAAGGGCAAAGAATTTTACAACTCACAATTTAATCGAACACTCAAGAACATGATGTGGCCTGAATTTATTGTTTCCAAATATAACGATACGAAACATCGAACCATTAGCATGAAACCTGAAGATGTCACCGCTGATGATGAGGAAGGATTGATGCAACGTTTCTGTGAACAAAGGAAAATACCCATGAGACAAATAAAATTCCTAGTTGATGATAAAGTTCGAGTGAGCAAACTGAAAAACCTTTTTGAAAAGGGATAAACTGCGAACTGGTTCACAAAAATATACACTGTAGACCAAGTAATGTCAACTAAACCAGTTATGTATAAGCTCAAGGACTATCACAGTCAACCAATTGCTGGTAGCTTCTATCAAGAACAGCTCCTCAAGGTCAAGTACCCTGACATTTATCTCATAGAGAAGGTTCTCAAGAAACGAGATAACAAGGTCTATGTAAAATGGCTTGGATTTGATTCTTCACACAATAGTTGGATAGATAAGTCAGACATGTAAATTAACGTTAAACTTTAGTTAAGTTATAAATAAAGTATAGTTAAAGTTGAGTTATAGTTAAAGTATAGTTGAAGTACAGTTAAATTATAGTTAAAGTGTAGTTAAATTATAGTTAAAGTATAGTTAAAGTATAGTTAAAGTATAGTTAACTTATAGTTAAAGTATAGTTAAAGTATAGTTAAATTATAGTTAAAGTAATGTTAAGTTATAGTTAAAGTATAGTTAAGTTATAGTTCATTTAACATTAAACTAATATTAAACTTATGTATCAACTAGATGTAAGGTTTTTGAAAAATAAAGAAAACTATATGCACATATAATGTTGTTGTTGTTTATTCCAATACCATCAAAATATATTTACAATGTAAGCTTACAATCTATACACACACTCATTTCCTATTTACAATTTATTCACTATCCACATGCATTCTCTTATCTTTTAATTCCTTAATTCTGTAGTGTCCCTGTGCCAGAGTATCGGTACTGCCTGGCAATAGGAACCTCTTGTCGTCGTAAGGACTTAATGCTATTTTACATTGTTTCAATGTTTCAACGTTGTGTAATCGCGATCAAATCACATATTGCGTCCTATTTTGCGTTTTAATATTTTGTAAGCAGTCAATGTAGTCGTTAAATCCTATATCTTTCTTGACTGCTCCAGCCTTTACGCCTTTCGCTTTCTTTAAAAAATCTTGGCCGTTGCCTTTTATGCTATACATTTTACTCCACAAGCCAACAAACTCTGTTCAGATTTTACCGTTGTATTCATCTTTCATAAGAGCTGAAATCTTTTTGTTGACTTGCGGAATACCATAGATGTTATTCGGAGGGTAGTCAGACGTGTCGAACTTGCGGATATCTTCTTTCATGTCCGCGTAAATATTTGGACATTTAACCTCATAAATAAAGCTGTCTGTGTCTGTATACAGCATTTTAAGATTACTACCGTACTTTAGTAACATGTAGCCATAATGAAAGTCGTACATCAAAGTCTTGGAGATATCCAGCACACTAAGCCCTACGTATATTGGTTTATTGAATAAAACTTCGGTCATTCTCAATTCCACAGCTACGAGATCTTCACTGAAGATTGTGCGGCTGTGGAAGTTGGGTTTTGATACGAGGGCTTCTGCACCGTACCTACCCTCCCACCTTGTGACGAGTTTAACGTCTACATGTTTGCGCACCTTCTCCATTGTTTTCCCATATACCACATTATTTATTAATTTAAAAAGGTTCTTTTCAAATTCGTTTCGGGATTTTGCTCTCATTGAAGTATTGAAATCTATGTAGGATTTTAACCAAGGGGATTGATTGACTTTAAGAACTTGATGAATTTTGACTAATTTGAGACCGTTTTCCAAAGCTTGTTTAAGTGCACGATAATGGAGAACGTATTTGCACTTGGGTAGGAGGGTAGTTAGCAGTTTCTCCTGCTTTGACCCTGGCGGTTGCGAGCGTTTAGGACAAAAAGGCAAATCATTATGAGTATCGTGAAGCTCTTCCGGGTATTCTAAGTCTACTTCCAAAATATAGCCAACAGGTGAATCATCGGGAACATTAAAGTTAATATCTACATGTGGAACCCAATCGAAACCACCATAGGGAAGCCATTGCGCCATTGCCCAACCATAAAGTTTGCTGGTGTCAAGGTAGGCCAAATAAATGATCTCACCATTCTCATTGTGAACTTCCATGTATGGGTTATTTGCTTTGGCATAGCGGTTAGAGCATTGGCTTACTTCACCCCTGATACCTAGCTCAATAAACATGAGTTTAAAAATGTCAGTGAGGAGTTCTAACTTTATTTTGGTATACTTTAACATGGCGGCCCAAGTCAAACCAGGAGTCGTAGAAAAAAAAAAAAAAAAAAAAAAAAAAAAAAAAAAAAAAAAAAAAAAAACAGTGCTGGATCTAGACCGTACGAGAGTTTAAGACTGTTCCTGTGTTCTAAAATTTCGAAAAACTATAAATACAAATATCGCGAAAACAATTTTTTTTCTGTTTTTTTTTAAGGAAAAAAAATCTAAGTTCCATCTTTAAGATAAATTGTAAATCTTCAGAAAAAATTACATTTGATTTAATTCTTAGTCGTCGTAAAATAGTCTAAAACGCCTAAAAAGCAAAACATTATAGGAAAGTTTAAAAAAATTTGTGTATTAAAAGAATTGTCGCAATACGCGATAAAATTTCTAAGTTCCGTGGATACAAATTCTAAATGCTCATTAAAAATGACATTTTATGTCTTTATATCAAAAGTTTTAAAATAGTCTAAAACGCGAAAAAACAAAATATTACACGAAGAAAAATTGTAATCGATTTAAATTATTTATTTAAAAATTATTTTATTCATATTCCTGTTAACAGATTATTTATTTTACGTCTATATTATGATGTCGTATAATAATAAAAAAATTAATTAGAAAAAAGATTTTAAAAATTGTTGTTATTACTTTTTTGAGCTGTACCTTATGAAGATGGCTTTTTCATCGAGTTTCAACTCGTAGGTTTAGCGCAATGGTTAAGACTACCGACTGCTAGGCGACAGATTCAGGTGTAGATGTAGGTTCGAAACCCCGTATCGTTAGAAATTTTATTTGTAATATAATGTTTAAAAATGTAATATATGTATTCATTCTAAGCAGGGCAATTAACATTCATAGACAGAATACTCGCAGTCAATTATTATTTATTTTTTAAATACCTTTTTTGTTATATCTTTAGAGGATAGCAATAGTGGTACTGCGCCAGTGGTGTGTTCTCACGTGGGTAGTACCCGACTAGACCCCGACTGGGATAAGTCGGGTCATCCGACCAGCCCCCGACTAATTCACCGTGACGAACTGGTCGGGTACCCGACCAGTTGTCCCGACTAGCCCCCGACTTAAAGTGGGGCCAACTGGTCGGGTACCCGACCAGCCCCCCATTTGCATTTCCACACGGGAGATTGGAGAACACGGAATTTACAATTTTATAGGACTTTAAGTACGAGGCTAGTTTTTCTAATGATGACGCCATAAATCCAAATGAGTCAATGAAGCGCAATTTGATCTCACTTCCCTTGACGTGTTGCGTGAAAGAAATATATCTTTCTTTGTACAAGGGAAGGAGGTCAACTTTACCTTCAAATCCTGCACAAATTTCGTGAATTATAAAGTGCGCATCATAGCTAGTGAGATTGTGGAACACTACAGGTATAATTCGAGAATCTTGATAGTTTATATTACAATCTTGACGGGCCGGCCCTCTATATTTACCCGTTGAATGGCTGTGGTTCCAAACTTTTTTTTTCACCCGGTGCTATTTTCTTCTCGCAAATGTGGCACACAGTCGCTTCCCTGAAGGCAGACTTTTGGTCACGAGTAAGATCATCCATAGGAATTGGGCATAGGAAGACGGTTTCAACGTCTTCAGCCAATTGCTCCAATTCCTTGGCGAACCACTTTGCAGGGTCTGCATCTTCAGGAATGATAGTTAGAGAGAGAATCGTCATAGCTGCATTTCAAATAATATCCTATACTGAAGATCTCATGGTGTTGGAAAACTTCAGTATAAGATTTATTTTCCTGCGGTTTCTCAGCCGGTTTAAGCAAACATGCACAGTCTGCATAGACTATGAATGGGACCTTTTCTTTATTGTTGTAATTTTTAAATTATACAAAGTTATTGCCGGGTTTAGGTAAATTCATTTCGTAATGGTTTAGGATCTTACAATGTCCTTCGTGGGCGGACAATTTTTCTTCACTCGTAAAATAGTGGAGACATCTATCGCAAATGTATTTTTTTCTGTTGGCTTTCGACAATTGCTTACTAACGAATCTAGACAGATCTTTTATCCACACATAATGGAAGTTATAAAGATCTTGATCGTTGTCGTCGTAGTCGTCGTCATCATCATCAAGACTCTCGTCAATGTAATGGTCTTGCACATGAAGAAGGTTAACATGTTGTTCCCTCTTTTCAGATGTTAGAAGTAGAGGGACAACAGTATAATTAACCTTTCTTTTGTTCAGACCATTCACTTTTACAGTTTACATTCGTTGTCATTATTCTGTACATTGACACAAGCCTGTTTCTTTTTAGTTGGCAGCGGTATGTCGATATAAAGACTAGCTCGCGTACCTAGGTGCGAAATTCGGTCGGATGCCAGAACTTGACCAACGGCCCCTGCTTTGGTAACCAATCTACGGTAACCAGAGTTGGGCCGACTGAGGTGTTTTTAAGCTGCCACGGTCCCACCGACGTTGGCAACTGACAACGGCAACGGGCGCAAAACCGTCTGTCGGCCCAACTTTGGGCCGACCATCGGATGAACTGTGGCAGTTTGGTCGGTACGACCGCAAGAATGCGGTCGGTCTGACTCCGGATACAACAGTCGGTTAGCCACACGTCACCTTGATGCACCCGACGGTAGGTTAAACTTTGGCCCAAATATGAGCCGGCCGTCGGATATACCGAAATTTCGGTGCACGTCGACACTTCCTTCTTATTAAGAACAAAAATTTTAAGCTCCATCTTTATGATAAATTGTAA
>CAKNYM010040834.1:42214-52955 GCA_932195095.1 Andricus curvator
TTTGTTCAAAGAAAAAAACAGTTTTTCGTAAATAATTCAAAAAATAAAAAAGCTACAACTTTTCTTATGGAAAGAAAGAGATGCGAAATTGAATTTTCACTCAGGATGTATATTTCAAAAATTAAAATTGAATACTTTAGTTTTAAGTGCTCAGGGGCCTCCCCACTCCAGCAAAATAATTCTATATCTCCTTCTTGCATCCGGCGCCTCAATTATTGTCGTCCTGATGAAGAAACTGTACAACTACAGTTTGACATAAGGGTCACCTTCGTGTGGCGGCGTAGAAGTAAACAGGCCTTACGTTAAAGGTTAAACTGTAGATGTTATGTTTCTTTATCAGGACGGCAGAATAGACCTTAAACTGATACTCAAGGGCGTCAATACGGGGCAAAGGTTAGCGGTAGACTGAAGCTGCATACGCATAACCCTTGCACAGTGTCTACGCCTTTGGATGCCATGTGCGCGCTGACCGCCTGCTGCCAAGTTTACTGCATTATTAATAGGTCAATTGTCATCCTTCCCAAAAAAATAGATTTTAATAACTCTTCAACGAATAAAAGAACAATAAATTAATTGGTATGACTGCACGGAGAAAAATAGATATTAAAAACTTTGATATTTAACCATAGTATATAGATATTATGGTATAATATCTAATATATTCTATTCAATATACAAGATATTAAAGGGCAATTTCTGTTTATATTGAAAGAATAAAATGTGTGATATTAACCGTTGATATCTAAGATATTAAAAAAGCAAAATTTTTTCGGAGCAATCACTGTTAGAAATGTTTATAAATTTCTGATACCTTTCAGTTACGGATGTAACATAATTTTACAGATTTCTGTTACAAAACATGAATTTATGATACTTTTGTAGTAAATTCACTAAATTTTTCATGAAATTAGGAGATTGTAACATAAGATTACTACACTGTAACATGAACTTACTAATTCCAATGTAAAATTACAGATGTTGTGACATAAAATGCAGAAATTATGTCTCAGGTTAAAAAAATGTATGTTACGGTAACAAAATATACGATTACTAGTGCGAAGAGCAAACGGTACGCGCAATCAGCTGTTGTGTCTCCGGCTTTCGATAGAATGTGTTTTACACATGTGCTTTTGGTGTTTTTAACGTTTTTAACCAGTGTGAAAGGTTAGTATGAATAAAATAAAGGTATAAGTGTGGCGCGTATAAGTGTATAGTTTAGTCGTCTTGCGAAAACTGAGGTTAGTAAAAAGGAAAGAAAATTTTGTATGTAACGACTATTTTGCCACCATTTCTAACAATTCTAGTATATATGTATGTATATTTGTTAGAATTGTCAGAAATTATGGCAAAATAGACGTTGCAAACAAAATTTTACAAAATGTTACAAAAACTAAAATTTATGTTACTTGTCACTCATGTGAAATTTTGACACTGTAACAGAAATTTCTGTGCCCATGACAGAATTTATTGTTACATGTCACTGGAGCTTTATGCAGTTACCAGTAACAGAAATTTCTAAACCGTAACAGAATTTTCTGTTACGGTAACAGCATAAAGCTCCAGTGACATGTGACAGATAATTCTGATGTCAATTTCTAACAGTGATGTTGTTGTCGGGTGGCGTGGCGTCAACAGATTTTAACACCGCTTTGTCCGTATCTTGAGCAATCATCGTGTGTGTTGTGGTTTTTCAGTTATATGTTGCGTTACAAATTTTGGCAGAAAATGGATTAAGTGTTTTTAGACATGGATATCATAATTTTCTGAAGAAAATTAGGACCTGGCGCTACAGGCATCACTCATGTTAGCCTTGAACAGCGTATTATTATCAATGCTCGAGGATTCGGACATCAAAAACAGAGGACTGCGATGTAAAATCCTTTTGGATTTTATAGAAATTGGCATGATTTACAGGTAATTTTTGCATTATTAAAAAATATTTTTTTGAATATCTTAGATTCTGCCCTTTAATATCTTGGATATTGTCAGGTAAAAACTTCTTTTTAATATCTATGGATGCTCTACTTCAATATATAGATTTCTATCCCATAGTTAAATCGCTAAGATATTAACTAGTATTTGTATTTTGTATTTATTCAAAAAAGTCCCTAGGGCTAAATAGCCCTCTAAGGAACAAGATAATACAGGGTCATTACAAATTTGTGCAAGCACTGATCGGCAGTATACAGTATACAGGCGTTTAACGCACGCTCGAGCTTTAAATTTAAATCGTCGGACAAACCATCGCATACCAAACAACCGTAGTCAAAGTGGGGAAGGATTAGACTCTTAACCAAAAGTGTCCGAGTAGAGGTAGGTAAAGAGTTCTTATTCCTATATAGTTGCTGTAGAATACTGTACGTTTTCCTCGAGATGCTCTGTACCTGTTCTTTCCAAGACAAGGTACGGTTATGAAAATATCCCAGATCTTTAACTACTTCCGAGAAAGGGATAGCGAGATTCTCGATACGAAGTGGTGGAAAAGATGCCAAAGTTTCAAGTGACGAAGATGAAGTAGGTCCAACAACAATTGCCTGAGTTTTGCCTGGGTTAAGAGTAAGTCCATTCTTCCAGGCCCAGAGGAACACACGATCAATATCCTCCTGGACTAAAACAAGTAATTCACTTAGCGAAGAAATTGGCCCCGATATATAATTTTTGAAATCATCAGCATATTTGTGGTAGCTGCAATGTTGAAGTTCACCTCCAACGTTAGATGTGAACAAATTGAAGAGGAGGGGTGCCAGAATGGAGCCCTGAGGAACCCCACTCTTGACTTCCCACCAGTTAGAAAGCTCACCACTACTATTAATAATTCTGTGAGACCGGTTACTAAAATAAGATTTAAACCACTTGATAACAGAGTTTGACACGTTAAAGGATTTTAACTTCTGTAGGAGTAACTTATGATTGACCATATCAAAAGCCTTCGAAAAATCAAACAGAACAACAATCGTGATCTCCCTATTACCCATTGCTAATTTGAGATCCGTCGTTACTTTAAGGGAAGCAGTAAGAGTGTTATGCTTTGCCCGAAAACCTGATTGCATCGGGTCAAGTGCCTTAGATAATTCGAGAAATTTAGATAGTTGCAGGTGAACAATTTTTTCAAGTGGTTTAGGCAGTGCACATAAAATAGAAATTGGCCGGAAGTCTTTCGGGGAAGTGGGTTTACAAATTTTAGGAATTGGGCATATAACAGCCTTTTTCCAGATATCTGGGAAGATACCGACCTGCAGGGAAGCATTATAGATATGCAATAGAATAGGAAAGATAATTGGAAGGGCAAGTTTAATCATTTTTATTGATATTCCATCAGTTCCAATGGCATTTGATTTCATTTTAAGTGTTTTTTCCAAAAGTATTTCAGGTGTGATGTCATCGAAAAAGAAGTCAGAGTCATTAAATGTTGAATTAAGAGGGGTAGTGGAAGATGATGATGATAAGTCTGGAACTGGGAATGTAAAGAAAGTCTTTAAAAGGTCATCAGGCGGAAAATTACTATCTATAGATTCGTGCTTGGGCGCGATTAGGTGTAAACGTCTAAGGAGATGCCAAATGTCCTATTTTTTGTCTCTATGTGCAATCTCGTTATAAGTGTATTGATTAAACGCATCTCTAATCTTAGTTTGAACTAAGTTCCTTAGTTTACGAAATTGAGCTTGTATCATACTGCTTTTTGTTCTTTTTGCAAGTCGGCGCTTGCCATCACGTTCCCTCATCAGATTTTGAATTTCAGATGTGATCCAGGGGGCAGCTTTATTGCAGTTTTTAGGAACGTGTAGCGGAGAAAATTTATTGAATGCGGAGACTAGGTAATTAGTCAGAGCGTCGATTTTATTATTTATATTTGTATCTAGTAATATTTTTTCCCAATCATACGTCATTAGATGTTCGTGAAATGTGTCTTCATCAATTTTAGAGAGATTCCGCACCAGTCTTTGGGTTGGTTTTGAATTTAGATTATAGGAAAATTTGAAGATAATGTTAATCAAGTCGTGGTTAGAGAGAAAAGGAATAGCATGTTGTGCGTAGGAAACAACCTTATCAATATCGTCTACAATCATCAGGTCAATACGAGTACTGGAACGATCAGTGCGGTGAGTAGAATCATGAGGTACAATCGAGAGTCCCGAAGAGTATACCAATGATGTCAGATATTTAGAATGATTGGAAGTGAGATTTAGGTTAGTGTTAAAATCTCCAGTAAGGAATAAATGAAAAAATTACCGATTCAAGCTCTGTGCCATAGGAGGCATTGGGGAGTTTATAAACTACTCCCACTAAAACACTATCAGAAGTTGACTTAACTTCAACAAAGAGAAATTCGGTCGTGGGGTAAGTAGCTACTGAACTCACACCAACCACAGTCCCATTCCGACTATCATGCAGAAAAAGACAAACTCCACCACTCCTTCTCTCGTCTCTGTCTCTTCGAAAGAGCGAATAGTTATCAATTGCAACGATGCTAGAGGATAAATTGGGAGTTAACCAGGACTCAGAAACAGCTATTATATGGTAGGAACTTTTACTGAAAAAATGTTTGAATTCTAGAAAATGTGCCAAGAGAGACTGGGCGTTCACGTGACAAATGCTTAAGGTATCCATGGATATATTAAGAGAAATATTTTATAGAAAAACAATTCAAAAATGGGAAACTCACGCAACACACGTAAAAATTGACTGAGACAAAAAACCATTATCAACACAAACCAAACTAAGTAAGTACAATTCAAATTAGAATATCGGCAATGAATACAAGTAAAAAAGATACTAACAGAATAATAAATAATTTCAAAAACAGTGTCGTGGAAACCTAGACAAATTCTCAACAAAGGTGGACATAATTTCGTAAATCGATATCCGGATATCCGGAGAGCTGTGAATATTGAGATGAAATTAGAACATTTAAGGTATCCAAAGTACACAATTAAACCTAATAGTATACAATTACTTTCAGAAAGACCAGTATCAAGATCAATAACTACCATTTTAAGACCGCACTGTGAATAGCCTCGATGCATCCAGGCGGCAGGGCCACAGCAGTGACAGGGACGGCAGAAACTGTTGTAGGTAAGGGGTTAGGTACCTGATCCTTACGGGCTGGGTCGATACCTCCACTTAGCAAGGAGCTTTGATCCAAACCTAAAGAGGTGTCGCTAGCTTTCGGTGATTTGCAGTTCACGCAAATAAAATCGATTGTTCCCTTTTTTAGATCATCAAATTCTTTCTTTGACAGTCCAACATTGACGCAGGCTAAGTGGCTGAATACACCGCACTTTATGCAGGAAACAGCACCCTGCGATCCTTTAGATATTGTCTTATTACACTCGGGACAAGCACCCATTGCAATACGTATTAACTACGCGAGAACTGTCGACCTCCGAAATTGAAAAACAGACTTTTAAGCAGTAAAGAGCCCAAAAATCACCTAGTGCAACATATACACTGCACTCCGAACACAAATACAGTCACTGAGATACAATAAAAAGTACAAAATTGCCCAATAAATAAGTTATGGCAAGTAAAGAACGAGACGAAACGGAGCACACGTCCAGAACCGAAAAGGACCGACACCCGAACACCCGAGTAATATCTAGATAGTCTTCTTTAATATATATTTTTCTCCGTGTGAATTCGTAGTAATTTCCGAAATTTTTTAGATTTTTTCCCGTATTTCTATCAAACGCAGAAGCAGGGATGGGCGCTCAAAATTTAAACAATTGTACAGGTTCATATATTTAAATTTTGACATTTTTGCTCATACCATCAATTTAGTACAACTTCAAAGAATAAGTATACCAATTTTGACACCTTTATGTCTCCTACAGAAAGATTTACATCAATTCAAAGTGAACAAATTAAATAATCATCCCAATTTGCATAAATTTAAACAATTTATTGATCATTTCAGATATACTTGTATTAATCAAGTAGGAAAGTATAGTTTCTTGCAGGAATTTCTTTTCTAACACTAATTCGCTCAATGAAAAATGACTATTTGTTGTAACGCGATACAATAACTTATAACAAAAGCTCTGTTATCTTGCACATTATTAACTTTAGAGGAACAGTGTTCATGACAAAAATGTGTATTTCAGTTGGTACTTTCAAAATAGTGTTACTTTTTTGTCATTCATAAAATGTGACGCGATCTGAAGAAAGACCCATAAGCGGCCAAACGTAAATTTTAGAGAAAAAGCAGGAGAAGTGGCGACGGGCCGGTAGAACGACATATGACGACAATGTTTACACGCTTGTACTGAATGAATTAATAATGATGGAATTTTTTAAACTAAACGATCTTCAAGAGCAAGTTCGAATCTACGTAAAACATTAAAAATCAGAGAATCGATTTTTGGCCGCTTAGGGGTCTTTCTTCAGATCGCGTCACAAATACTTTTTTGGTCATTGATAAAAGTATTTGTTGTCACTTATTTTACACGTTAATTGACTTTGTGCAATAAATATTCATCGGAACGAAAAAAATTCCTGAAGAACTATTGTTTCTCATGAGCTTATCTAACAAGAGAAGAGAAAAAAATTCCAAAATTTTAAATTTTAAATGTTCAATGTAAAGTTTATGATAAAATAATTGTATACCATTAAGCCATTTCCCTTTCAGGGTAGGCGTGACACTATCCGATTCGGGTAGTGTTTCTAGGTGGATAGTTTCTTGTAGTAAATAACTACAAGTGTGGGCTCACCACACCCACGATGTGCCAACAGCACTCAGTAGTCTCGAATGGTCACCCATCCAAGTACTAACCGCGCCCAACGCTGCTTAACTTCAGTGATCTGACGAGAACTGGTTTTTTCAGCGTGGTATGGCTGTTGGCTGAAAAAATGAAAAAATAATTAATTGCGAATATCTCGAGAACGGCACATTTGTCAGAGTTCTGCTACACAGTTTTGGATTCTGGAGATCATTTTACATAAGAATAAAAAAATGTCCGAAGTAATTGTTTTAACATCGAAATTTATATTAAATAAAAATTTGAAAACTCGGACGTTAACATCTATGAATAGTTATAACATCTTTACAATATTAATTAGATTAAACCGAAGTCGATCAAAAATGGTATATTTGTCGTAGCGGAGAAATAAATATAGTAGTTCCCTGTAAAAAGGTAGCTATGGAAAACAAGAAAATATCTGCTGATGTCACGGTGGCGTAATTGGTTAACGCACCACTCATGGATAGTGGCGTACCCGGTTCCAATCCGAACTGAGGCAGATTTTTTCTTGTTTTTCAAATTTTAGTTGTCCGAAGTGATTGTTTTAACATCGAAATTTATATTAATTGAAAAATTAAAAAATCGGACGTTAACATCTATAAATGTTAATAACATCTTCCAAATATTAATTATATTATTATACCATTAAGCCATTTCCCTTTCGGGGTAGGCGTGACTTGCTGGGTGAGGAAAGGAGTAATGTGAGGTAGGGGCTATAGATTTTTTAGACTGATCTAGAATTCTCGTGTTATTTATTTATTTAAATGACACGTTCGTTCCGCAACACTGCTCCGACCCAGGTTGCTGATCAATCTCTCTAGCGATCACCCCAAGTGAAGAGCCATGCATTTTTTCATGCAAGCACTCGTGTTTCTATGGCTTCTTATGTCTCTTCCGATTAATGTCTTCTTCACTGATTCTAACTACCTAGTCTACCTCTGAAGATTCTGCCATTTACTTTACTTGTATACACTTGTTTGGTCAGTCGTTCATCTTTCATTCTTTCAACATGTCCGAGCAATCTTAACTAATTTCTTTCCCATATGTCAACTAGTATCTCTCCTGTAGCAGATTCATTGAGGATTATCTCGTTTCGCACTTTGTCCATCAGTGTTTTCCCGCATATTATGCGCAGAGGTTTCATGCCAATCGCATTATATTTACTTTTGTCCTTTTCTTGACAGGTCCATGTTTCGCTACCGTATAGTACAGTCGGTACAAATATAGAATTTTGTATGGTCATTTGAGCGTTTTCTGATATGCTTTTATTTCTGAGAATGGACCCTGCTCTACCGATAACCTTCTTACCTTCATTTATGCGCCTAGATAACTCCCCATCTATTTTTCCGTCGCTAGTGAATAGGCTACCCAGATATACGTACTTGTCAAATTGTTCTAATCTCTCTTCATTTAGGACAGGGGTCTCCACAATCCACAGGTGCAGCGTGACCCAGGATCGCACGACCTTTTTCAAGATCTACCATTTTTTTTGTCAAGGAAAAGTGAGAGAAAATTTATGACCTCTCGGCAAAAAATCCCAGTTGGAAGGGGCTCGGTTCTGAAATTTGAACCTGGAGGACCCTTTTTTCTGGTATAAATTACCGGGACTTGAAATAAAAAGTATTTTATTTGAAGTATTTAAAATAAATAATTTCAGATAGTTGTTAATAAATAAATTCTTGCAACATTAATAAAACATGTTTTGTACAAATTTGTACTTCTTTACTAATAACATTTATTTATAAAAAAAAGTCACAAATAAATTGAAAGCGTTCAAAATTTAAGAGTTTTTTTTTTAAATTGAAGAATCTCTGAGTGGAATTTGTAAGATTAAAATTTCGAAAAATTTCAAAGTTTAAAAAATTGAAATATTTGTAAATTATAATTTTAAAAATTGGATCACTAAAAATTGAGAGCAGTTGAAATTGCATTAGTGCTAATTAAAGCTAATTAAAGCTAATGAAAATAAAATAAAAAAAATAATTCTCCGTCATTTTCAACGTTCAAAGTGTAATACAAAATTATTACAGACCTTTAAAATTGACATATTCTGCAAAAAATATTAATACAAAATAATGTTAAATGCGCAGTGTGAAAAGTTAAAAAATTTCTACTACAGAACGTCAAAACTCAAACGAATCCCAACTTCATTCAAAAATTAAAAAACATTTAGTCGCCAACAATTGTGTTATTAAAACTATTTTAACACTCGACCCCTTTAAAATGTCAACTTTATAGTATGTAAATTTAATTAATTGAAAAATGAACAATTTTCAAATTGTCCATCGTACTTTTCAAAATCGACCCATTTCAATTTTAATTGAAAAATGAAAACTTTTTAAGGGGAAAAATAGAAAATGTAGAAAAATGAACACGAAAATTTAGAAATTTTGAATTATAACCATTCAAAATTAGACAAAATATTCAATTTTGGATGTATTAATTCTACATGAAAAATACACTGATACTTTTTATTAATACTACTTTTCAAATAATAAATTTTCCTAAAGTACACGAAATAGTAATACATATACAAGAATAGACTTTTCTAATTCTATGGTAGGATTACTGCATTTCGGATAAGTCCCTCGAGCCTCTTTCCGTTAAGCGCGTTCAGGTGACTTATGCAAATCATGGCAGGTTACAGCTCATTGTACTGTATGAGATTTACGAGTCGAGGCTTTCAGAAAAGTGAAATTGTCTATGAGGCATACTCCCTAATGGCCTGATGACTTCTTAGATAGCATCAGGTACACAGATTCAAGCAAGACTTTCAAACTTTGAAGCTTTAAAATCAGTTTCTAAACCAGCTTGTGGAAGAATAGTTCACAGTCTTTCTTAGTCAATTGGTGTGTACGGAGTTCTTGAACGAAATGGCCGAAAATCGTGAAAATATTCTTTGTGAAATACCCGTAAAGCGAGCCAGAACATATAATTACCAACGGGATTATGAAAGTGATTATATGGTGATTAATCATGATGGATTGTGCGTGTGTTTGATTTGTAGAAGTGAATTTAAGTTTTTTAAAAAGGGCAATGTTCAGAGACATTATGAAAGATATCACTCAGACATTGATGAGTTATATCCAAAAGGTGATCCCTCGCGTGTTCAACATATTGAACAATTAAAAGAAATTTGGAGACAGTTGCGAGAGGACGGTAAAGAGCTTTTGACGTCAGACCCACATGCATTGACAGAAGCATCATTTGAAGTAAGCTACGTAATTGCAAAACACAAGAAACCTTTTTCTGACGGAGAGTATTTCAAGGAACAAGTTCGGGCAGCTGCTCCTTCGTGGTTTCCAAATGAAGCGTTCAGAGATCAATTTTTAAAAACACTTAATAATACCGCGTTATCTGGCAATACAGTCCAAAGACGAATTGAAGCAATGGGGGAAAATGTCCAAGAGCAGTTATCACAAGACTTGGAATCATGTGTATCTTTTTCGCTTCAATTAGATGAATCCACGGACCAAACGAAAATTGCACAATTAAATGTGAATGTGCGATTAGTACTTCCTGACTGTTCTGTAAAAGAGGAGTTCCTCACACTTATTCCTATTAAAGAGCAGACACGAGGAGAAGATATTTACGGCGAATTGAAGGAATACATCAATTTGATTCAGATGCCACTTCAAAAGCTTGTGTCGATAACGACTGATGGTGCTCCTGCAATGTTAGGTAAAGGAGCAGGATTCATTGGATGCTGTAGACGTGATGCCGATTTCCCCAGTTTCTTGTCTTTTCACTGCATTGTGCACCAAGAAGCGTTGGGCGCAAAAAACTCCATGCATGTTGAAGAAGTTTTTGATGTGGTAACTAGAATTATTAATTCTATAGTGCCACATGCACTCCAAAACAGACTTTTCAAAAAACTCATGGAGGAACTTGAGGCCAATTACAGTAGTTTAATACTGTTCAATGGCGTCAGGTGGCTCAGTCGAGGAGATGTTTTGCTGCGATTTTTCGAACTGCTAGAAGAAATCAAGCTTTTCTTGGACAAC
>CAKNYM010040838.1:0-36065 GCA_932195095.1 Andricus curvator
GTAAGTAAAATATACTCAAAAATACTTATTCGTAGGGTAATGGAAATTACAGAAGAAAAGATATGGGAAGTCCAAAGTGGATTTATGCCAGGAAGATCATGTACAGATCAGATATTTAGCCTAAGACAGATCACAGAAAAAAGCTTGAGAGTAGGAAAGAAAGTTTTCTGTGCATTTATTGACCTAGAAAAAGCATTTGACACGGTAAATAGAAGTAAACTTTGGGAAGTTCTTAAAGAGTACGGAGTAAATGGAGGGCTCCTGCAAGCAATAAAAACAATATATACAGGTAGTAAAGCGAGCGTAAGGGTAAACGGGAAACTGAGTGACTGGTTCGATATTACACAAGGCGTGAAACAAGGATGCGTTATGTCCTCGTGGCTATTTATCATATTCATGGATAAGTGTCTAAGAACTGCACTCTTCGACGAAGAAGGTGTAGATCTCCAAACAGTTAAGGTACGTGGGTTAGCTTTCGCAGATGACAAGATTGTTATGGCAGAATCAGTCGAGGACTTGCAAAGAATGTTGAATAAACTTCATACAAGCATGAAGGACATGGGACTCAAAATTAACGTAAATAAAACAAAAATCATGGTGTTTGAGGGAAAGAGTGAGAAAACAATGTGCAACCTTACCCTAAATGATGAGAGATTAGAACAAGTTGACAAGTACGTATATCTAGGTAATCTATTCACTAGCGACGGAAAAATAGATGGGGAGTTAGATAGGCGCATAAATAAGGGTAAACAGGTTATCGGTAGAGCAGGGTCCATCCTAACAAATAAAAACATATCAAAAAAAGCTAAAATGGCCATACACAATTCTATATTCGTACCGACTGTACTATACGGTAGCCAGACATGGACCTGTCAAGAAAAGGACAGGAGTAAAATTAACGCGATCGGCATGAAACCTCTGCGCATAATATGCGGGAAAACACTAATGGACAAAGTCCGAAACGAGACAATCCTCAAAGAATGTGGTGCAAAAGAGACAATAGTTGACACATGGGAAAGAAATCAGTTAAGATGGTTCGGACATCTTGAAAGAATGAAAGAGGAACGACTGACCAAACAAGTGTATAAAGGTAAAATAAATGGCAGAATGCCCAGAGGTAGACCGCCGAAAGAATGATTAGAATCTGTAAATGAGACATTAATCCGTAGAGACATAAGAAGCCATAGGAACGCAAGAGCTTGCATGAAAAAATGCATGGACGTGAAGGAAGCTAGAGTAGTATGCCAGGACAGAAAAGTAAGGCGACAAATAGTTTGTAAACAGAGTGACAATAGAATGAATGACGCCTGAAACAAAGATCTTGGATACTAATGGGCCCAAGTGGAGAACCATACATAACAATTTTGTGAGGCTCTTCACTTAGGGTGATCGCTAGAGAGATTGATCAGCAACCTGGATCGGAGCAGTGTTGCGGAGTAAACGTGTCATTTAAATAAATAACACGAGAATTCCAGATCAATCTAAAATATATATACCTGACACTTATATACCTATCCAGCTCATACCTATATTCCTACCTACCTTATACCTATATACCCATATGCAGACTACTATTCTCCAACCGAGCGAGTCACGCCTAGCCCGAAAGGGAAATGGCTTAATGGTATAATAATAATAATAATAATAACTTAGATGCACGAAGAACTTTTCCGCTGCTGGACCAGTTTGTATCAAGAACTTCTGGTAGAAGAAGTTTACTTCTATATCGTACACCAACATTTAGCCGCATGTTCACCTCATATTTCAAGTCGGAGACGCCCATTCCGCAGTGGCTGGTGTTAGGACGCAGTATACTCCTACCGAAAAAAGGCAACTTGTCCAACCCAGAGAATTACAGGCAAATAAATTGTTTGAACTCACTGTATAAGATCTTTACAGCTATCCTAAACAACAGGATTGTTCGACGAAGTGAGCCTGTGTGGCGAGAGATGTACGAACAACGTGTCTCGAAAAAAGGTGTAGCGGGCTGTCGAGAGAATCTGATAATTGACGGGTGTGTCTGTAAAGACGCTGCAGCTCATCAGCGCGTCCTGTCAATGGCCTGTCAATGCATAGAAAGATTGATGCGTCTTTGCAAAACTAGATTTACTATCTCATCTAGAAATTATCGTGTGACAACGAACAACGTCACCTTCCAGAGGGGCGTGTTTCAGGGTGATACCACGAGCTCTTTCCTTTTTTCTATCCCACTTCTCCCTCTATCTCTCGCACTACGAAATTCTCCTGGATACCTCTGTGGAGACACTAATCAGCGCGAGCATAAGGTCACTCATGTATTTTATGTGGATGACCTGAAGATCTATGCCTCTGGTAAAAGCAAACTTCAAACTGCTATACATATCGTCAAGAAGTACACAGGAGAGACTGGGATAGAGTTTGGATTGGACAAGTGTACCAAAATTAATCTGAAGAAAGGAAAGATTACTGGCGTTCCCAAAGTCCCTGTGCTTGTGGATATAAGTGTTATTAAACATCTTAATACTGGAGAGACCTATACATACCTGGGCGTGCCTCAAAACCGCATTCAGGACGTAACATCAGCGAAGGAGTCTCTCCAAAGCAGATACAAACATCTTCTTCAACAGATTTGGTCTTCCAATCTGTCGGCGTTCAACAAGGTATCTGCGACTCACATGCTTGCCGTCCTGGTTCTACTTTACTCGTTGGGGGTGGTTCAATGGACGAATTACGAGCTTACGGCCCTTGATATCACCGCACGTGAGATCATGCATATTGGGGTGGCTCTTATTTTTCACTTTTCGAATTTCTTTGCTCTCACCCCCCAGTTTCGTTTGAATTCCCAAAAAAAAAACAACTTCAAATTGGAGCACAATCTGTTAATATTTAGGGGTCGCGCAAAGACCATGAAGTTTCCCATTGATTTAACATGGGAAAAGTCAGTTTTTTGTAAATCTAATATTTAAATGCGATAATATGTTACAAATAATTCCGTGTTTTAGTATATTGTTCAGAATTTGTCAGAGAATAAGAATCAATCATAAATTTTGAGGTTGATTGACGTTTATTGACGCTTTTCAAAAGTTTTTTTTACATAAATAATCATTGATCAGTAATTTACGAATACCCAGTCATTTGCTAACTAATATTCAATTGTTTGAACAATTTTAATTTGTTTAAACATTTAAGAGTATTCTTAAAAAGCAAAGTAAAACATAAAAATACGTCAACTTTTTCGAAAAATAGCAAAAAAAATTTAAACAAAAAAATTGTTTAAAAAATTTTAATTTGTTCAAACATCTACGAGTATTCATAATAAACGAATCAGTACTTAAAAATATTAAAATTTGTCGAAAATTGAGTGAGAAGATGTTTCTCTTGCTTTTTTTTAGGTACAATATATGCTAGAAACAAATACGTATTATTTAAATAATTGTAAAATTATTTAAACAAATTGTTTCATTGTTATTATTGATTAAATAACTCATAATTTATACAAAATACGTTCATTTCGCAAGTTAGCAAAAAAAAAAAACAAATATTTAAACAAATTTAAATTGTTCAAACAATTGAATATTAATTAACAAATGACTGGGTATTCTTAAATTACTGATCAATGATTATTTATGTAACAGAAACTTTTAAGAAGCGTCAATAAACCGCAATATTACGTAAAATTCACATTTGTCACTTATGGGGTTTTCTTTGGGGACCCATAAGAGTGGCTTACAATTATTCAACCTCAATATTTATGATTGATTCTTATTCGCTGACAAATTCTGAACAATATACTGGAAGATGGAATTATTTGTAACATATTATCAGGTTTAAATATTAGATTTACAAAAAGCTGACTTTTTCCCATGTTAAATCAATGGGAAACTTTATGATCTTTGCGCCACCCCTAAATATTAACCGGTTTTGCTCAAATTTGGAGATTTTTTTCACACTCGAATAAAAGTGGGGGTGAGAGCAGAGAAATTCGCAAAAAAATCCACCAAGTAGAAATAAGAACCACCCTAATGCATATGCATAAAAGCTTGCATATCAATTCGTCAGTTCCGCGATTAGACATTTCACGCCGTCAAGGTGGACGCGGACTTCTGAATCACGAGATGATTGGCGAAGGACTGTTCCTTTACAAAGCTGCGGAGCAAGCCGCCGAGACCCTTGGCCTGAATTTTAACATCAGAAGTGAAGAAATTGCATTGCTCCATCTAGATGCTTCACTTCTAAGAGCCGAAGTGAAGAAAGCAGAGGTTGAAAAATTTCACTCATAGCTACATGACAAGAAAATGCACGAAAAGTTCCACAGAAATGTAGAAATACAGTCCTTGTCGAAAAAGCAAACTTTTGCTTTCCTCAGATGATCAGGGCTTAATTCAGGTACAGACGGTTTTATTTTCGCATGCCAGAACGGTGTCATTTCTAGAAAATTTGGCACTTTTCGTTTTGAACAATTGAATCTATCGCCCTTGGAGCGTTCGGCAGGGCAGGGTCGCGGTCAACACCGTAAGAGCGGCAAATATGGTAATGAAGCACTCTTAGGGTCGCATTATGTCTGTAGAAATACGCCGTTCACGTGTAGGTGGAACACCCAGATAGTATGTGTTCTAGGTAATCAGCGTGTGCATGACACGCTCTGCACCTATCGCTGGGAACTTCTTGACATAAAATGCAGTCACGGTATACTAAGGTGGAAATGACACCATCCTGGCATGCGGAAATGAAGACCTCTGTATCTGAATTAATCCCTGATGATCTAAGGAAAGCAAAAGTTTGCTGCTTCGACCAGGACTCTTTTTCAACATTTCTGTGAAAGTTTTCATGCATTTTCTTGTCGAGTAGCTGTTGGTGAAACTTTTCAACCTCTGCTTTTTTCACTTCGGCTTTTAAAAGTAAAGCAACTAGATGAAGTAATGCACTTTCCTTACTTCTGATGTTAAAATGCAGGCCAAGGGTCTCGGCCGCTTGCTCCGCGGCTTTGTAAAGGAACGCTCCTTCGCCAATCATCTCGTGATTTCTGGCCATTTTTAGGAGAGAATCTCTGCCCTTCGCAACGATGTAAGCTGTACTTAGAACAATAGAGTTATGAAGACACTGGAGATTCAGAAGTCCGCGTCCGCCTTGACGGCGTGAAATGTATAATCGTGGACCTGGCGAATTGATATGCAAGATTTCATGCATATGCATGATCTTACGTGTGGTGATATCAAGTGCTTTAAGCTCGTTATTCGTCCATTGAACCACCCCAAACGAGTAGAGTAGAACCGGGACAGCACGCATGTCAGTCGCAGATACCTTGTTCAACGCCGACAGAATGAAAGACCAAATCGGTCGAAGAAGATGCTTGTATCTGCTTCGGAAATACTCCTTCACTGGTGTTACGTCCTGAATGCGGCTTTAGGGCACGCCCAGGTATGTATAGGTCTCTCCAGTGTCAAGCTCAGGATCCTTGGGAACGCCAATAATCTTTCTTTTCTTCAGATGAATTTTGGTACACTTGTCCAATCGAAAGTCCATCCCAATCTCTCCTGTGTATTTCTTGACGATATTTATTGCAGTTGAAAGTTCCTTGTCACACGATAATTTCCAGATGAGATAGTAAATCTAATTTTGCAAAGGGGCATGAATCTCTCTTTGCATCGCAGTATGTGTGGATGCACATTCAAGGTTTCCAACAGACACATGATAAGTCTGTGAGAGGTTGAATTGAATGCTTTCCAGTAGTCAATCCAGGCCATTGACAGGGCGCCCTGATGGGCTGCAGCGTCTTTACAGACGCTCCCTGTCAATTAGGAGGTCCTCTCGACAGCCTGCTACACCTTTTTTCGACCCACGTTGTTCGTACATGTCTCGCCACACAGGCTCAATTCTTCGGACAATCCTGTTGTTTAGGACAGCTGTAAAGATCTTATACGGTCTGTTCAAACAAGTTATTGGCCTGTTATTCTCTGGGTTGGACAAGTTGTCTTCTGTCGGTAGGAGCATACTGCGTCCTAACGCCAGCCAATGCGGAATGGGCGTTTCAAACTTTAAATATGAGGTGAATATGCGGGCCAAATGTTGGTGTGTAGAAGTAAACTTCTTTCAGCGGAAGTTCTTGATACAATCTGGTCCTGCAGCGAAAAAGTTCTTCGTGCCTCTAAGTGCTTTTTTCACTTCTTCGGCAGTGATTGATGGACATTCCTCCCCAGATGTTATGAGGTTGTCGCAAAACTCCTTGAAGTGGGTAATATTATCAGTACCTTATTTCAACTCCAGTGTTTTTGAGATCTTGTATACCTCTCTCCAAGAAGTCTCTGCCTATATATTTATATATATATATCTTTATATATATATATATATATATATATATATATATATATATATATATACATATATATATATACATATACATATATATATTTATTTATTTATTTAGACAACAGGTCTTCAGTCAGCTCCAGAAATCCACAAATTCTGTCTAAATACTTTGGCTCTGATGAGGAAAGGAGCCAGCTAGCCAAGTGGATCGAACAGTTGAGCCACCTCAGAAGCCACCATCCGTTTTGTGTGAATCATTGTCTCTTTTGATAAGGAGACACTAAATTGGAAGCAGTCCGATGACGTACTCCATTTCAGTCCCAAAGTAGAAACAGAATTTTCAATTTCAAAAGTCCTGTCCTGGCGCGAGCGAGACCCACAAGACTCTGGAAGCAACTCAGGTGAGTTTGCTGCCCATTTGCTTAAGCTGATTCCTGCTGAGTTGAGAATGGAAATCAGTTCCTTTCTTTTAATGTCAGCGATTTGAATTGAGTCCCCGTCAGCAAAGATGTCGTCGACGTATGTATTCTTCAATATTTCCAAACTCAATGGAAATCGTTGTTGTTCATCGCTTGCCAGTTGATTCGAAGTACGGATAGCTAAGAATGGTACAGCCCTAGTACCGTATATGACAGAAGTGAGACAGAAATATTCCAGGTCTTGATTTGGTGCTGGTCTCCAAACTATTCTCTGCAGGTTACAGTCAATGTCGTCTACATTTATTTGACGAAATTTTTTTACGATATCGGCCATGAACATGTCCTTGAAGAGCCTTCAACGTGTCGCAATTAACCATATATCTGTTTGAAGTTTCTGTCCTGAATGCATCAAGTCATTCAATGATGTACCTGAATTGGAGTGTGTGGATCCATTGAATACTACTCTGATCTTTGCAGACGGATCGTTCTTTTTAAAGATCACAGGATGAGGAAAATAGTAAAAGTTCTCAACCTGAAGATCTTGGTTGTTTACGGGCCTCATGTAATTTAATGTGAGGTATTCTATCACGAATTTGTTGTAGGCTTCTTTGGCTTGGGTATCTCTTGAGAATCGTTTCTCGTTTCGGAGGAAGACCGAAACTGCTTTGCGGCGAGACTCTCCCAAGTCATTTGGAGACCCTAATAAGGGCAGTAGTATAACATATCGACCTGAGGAGTTTCTATAGTGATTATCTTTGAATAGGAGTTGACAATCTTGTTCTTCCTTGGTTAAGGAAGTACTTTTTAGAATTTCTTCTAATTCCCTGAAGAGTCGCAATTGATTGCTGAGAGATTTGTTTTCGACAGCATGAAGGACACTGGCAGAATCGATAGTATCATCTTCTTGACCATCCACAGGACGACCAAACACCACCCAACCAAAACATGTATTTAGTGCAGTGAGACTGCTTAAAGGACCCTGTTTTAGGCGTGTTTGACGATGATTGTCTGGATCAGCGAGCTCAAGGTCTCTCAATTGTGGCCAGTCCTTGAACTCAAATCTCTTTTTCGGATGCAAGTGGGTCAGAGATTTCATAACTAAAGCTTGGATTGGAAGTTCGAATTGCGAGTCTCGAGGCGATTTGAGCAACAGATTAGCCTGATAACTGAAAGATCCCAATGGTGAATCTCCCATTCCAGTTAAAGAGATATCACAGTTTTCTTTTGGAATTTCCAATTGTTCAAACTATACGTTCAGTGATGAATGAGCGTTCGGACCCAGTATCCAGAAAGCCCTTAATCAGAATTGAGTTTCCATTGAATGAACTCAGTTTTATATAAGCTGTTGCAAAAATGCTCTTTGTATTGTTGCGCTCAGGTTTTGAAGTCAGATGATTCACCAAAGCAGAAGAGTTACTGGCCGATCTAGAATAACCCGGAGAATATGGTTGCTCTGTCAGTGAATCGGTTTTTACCACTTGATCATTTTTTCTCGGAGTGTCATCATGTACAAAAGTATGATGCTTCTCTGAACAAACAAAGCGTGATTTATTTGAAGGGCACGAATTGGAAGCACACTTTCTACGTAAACAATTGAAACAAAGTCCTAAGCATTGAACATTCTCTATACGTTTGGAAGTACCGAGCCCCTTGAATCGCGGACAGAATTATATGAAGTGAGAGCTATGACGAATGGAGCAGGAATTCGAAGGTTTGTTTTGCTTTTCAGAAGTCGCTTAATTAACGGATAGACACTGTTTCTTAGATTTTTTAAAGTAAGGTTGGTCGAGTTTTTTGCAGATAACAAAGTGGATGAACAGTTGTTTCGACGAGCAGCTTCTAAAGCTCTAACTCGACTTTCAAGAAAAGTTGACAACTCCTCAAACGTAGGAAAGTCTTCCTGGTCTGTCAAGGACGTTTCCCAATCCTCACGAGTATGAGGATCTAACTTGTGTACCAGCAAATGAACGAACCAATCATCCCATTGATCTACAAGTTCACTCATATTTGAAAACGAACGAATGGATTCATTCGTGGCATCCAGAAGACGTGAGATTTCGTCTACTGATGTTTTTGAAGCTGAAGGACAAGACACCAGCTTACGCATATGAGCCGCAAGAAGAACTCGTTTGTTCTCATAACGGTTAACTGGCGTCGTCCAAGCTTTGTTATAATTATCGCTGCTGATTTAAATATTTTTCAGCGAACTGTAGCCTTACCCTGAAGTGGTAAATGCTTAAACGAAATTTCTGAAGAATGTGCTGCAGGACTTGAGTTTTTATTACCTGGTATTTTCTCCGGGATTGCGCCGAGGTTTTTTAGTATTATGGTGAATTGAGTTTTTGTTGCGATGTAGTCAGCTTCTATCTCGTCAAATTTATTATCAACAACATAAGGATCATCAGCGTTTTTTGGATCCAACACTATGACAAAATGTTGCTCATAAAAGTCCGACCATTCTTTTTCCAGCGTAGTCAGTCTAGTTTTCATGTGTGTTACGGATTTCATCACCTTCTCTCCTTACTTCTTAGTGTTGTCGTAGAAGCCTGTAATAAGCCCAGCTATCGTTTGCTGTTTATCTACAGATGACGTCATGGTGTCTATCGATTTAACGTTTCCTACGAGCAAAGGAATTCAGAATACATTCAGGCATGCACTATATACAGTACCCCGCACGGCGATTCGATATTCGTATAGACCAAACAAAACCGGTGGTCGCTACACTTAGCAAGGAACTCGCTTATTTTGTGATTACTCAAGTTTAAAGTCAAATGCTTGTTTTTCACTTTGAGGAATTAAAAAGCTAACTATCTCGACTCGCAAATACTCGACTATTCTCCATGAGTGATATAACATAGGTTGTTTTTGAGTGAATAAGCAACTGTAAGCTTGTGAAATGAAAGAACAAACAGGTGATCTCTGTAATCCACTGTAAACTGTCGCGACTAATTTTTCTTAAGTTTATCCAATCCGGCTCAAAGAACCAATTTTGTTCCTAATTTTAGGTTTATTAATATAAAACAAGGATACAAATTATTTTAGTTGCTGGAGAACACTATTACGGAGGTAATGCCGAGCAGGGAAATGGGAATTGGGAGGCCGAGAAGGGGTTCGACACAAAGAACGAGATTGTTTTTCTTTTAATAAAAGGTAGTGAACATTTATTACCACTTACATCGTTACAATGGCCAACAGCCCGTGGTCAGGTGCCGGCGGCTGAGAAATGGCCGGGCAAGGTGCCCGTCGAGAGAAAGGAGAGACCCAAGGAGGATCAGCGGAGATGCAGGGCTTGCTCATGAGAAAGCGGCTTCGGTGGGTGGCCAGGATCGCTTGAGTCCGGAACAGGAGACACAGCGATGTCCAAAAGAGAGGCACGATGATTTCCAAAAGATAGGCACGACGATTTCCCAAAGATAGGCACGACGCACAAGCTACCTAAAGTGAGGGAACGGGTTAAGTCAACCAATGACGGAGCAAGACTGACGACGCGACGTGGCGGGACTCGTCGTCGTCTCGGGCTTCGGGACCCCTCGGGTGCTTCCGCCTGATTTCTAGTACGGTTCGGTATCTCCTTCGCACAGGACCGCCGGGTCCCTGTTTGTCGTGACAGTTCTTGTTACCCCCCACCCCCCTCTTCCCCGCAGGGGCTGGGTGTACACCCGGGATTTTTCCAAGTTCTCTCTCTAGTTCTTGTATGTTTTTGGAGTCTATATGTATTTCAAGTTCCAACGTACTGTCCTCTATTCCCCTTTCAGGGTTTTTATTATTTGCTTTAATTTCCAGTAGATGTTTGATTTTTCTGTTGATATATTCCCAACCCCCTGGTACGTATGGTTTTTTGTCGTGGTTTAGGGTCGTGTAGTTTTATCTGTACAAGAGTTTGTCACAGAATTGGCATCTGAAGTTCTCCGAATTTGTCCCTATGTTATTTTGCAAAAGCGTGGTGTTCTCGGGGATTCTTCTGTTCCATTTCTCATCTGATGTTCCTCTGTTCCTGTAAGATATATACAAAGAAAGAAGAAAATATTTCGTTTGGAGTTGAGAGTGAGTATGTTGCTATTTTTGTTTTTGTTTATTTCAACCTTTCATCATAAATATCAAGGTATATGGGTTTTGAATGACCCTGGTTTGTAAGTAATAGCGTTATAATAGTTTGAGTTTTAGGTTAGTGAATCCTATTTTTTGTTAGTAGTTTTGCGGTTTTTAAATTCTTTATTATTTCTTTCCCGGAAGTTCCTCCATTTCTCGTCGATTGCTTGTTTTTCTTCTTCTCTTTGACCATAGTGGACTAAGGCTCTTATCATCATTCTTTGGTGTTGGATCCTTTTGTCCTCTTTCAAGCTCCAGGCTCTCTCCTTTCGTTCTTGTTTAATGTTTTGGTTCCGTATTTGTAATGTTCGGTCCCATGAAGAGCGGACCTCTTGTTCATGTTCCTCTTTCTGTGTGCTGTGTTCCCGTTCTGCGTCTTGTTTCAGCCTCTTCATATGTGCTTTGAATTCTTTGGTCACTTGCAGGCTATGTTCGTAGAATTCCCTTTAAAATTTTAGTCTTCTTTTATTCATTTTTTCCTTGAGGTCGTCATCCTGTTGCTCGTTTTTTTGCACTTGGCTTTGTGTAAGAGTGTAGCCACCTTCACAGCCTTCGAACAGCGAGTAACGCTTGGTAAGTGTTGATTTCATTTGTTCATTCTCTTCCTGGTTCCAATTGTAGTTTGGTGGTGTGATGTCGCCTCCCACCGCTCCTTCTAATTCTGTTTCCGGGTTGTTTGGTCGTAGTGGTTGTGGTGTTTCTATGTTCGTTGCATTTACTTGCA
Organism: Andricus curvator; assembly: GCA_932195095.1. Lineage (NCBI taxonomy): Eukaryota > Metazoa > Arthropoda > Insecta > Hymenoptera > Cynipidae > Andricus > Andricus curvator. The sequence goes on from CAKNYM010040838.1 coordinate 11,518, forward strand.
GTAGTTTTCTTACATGTCTGTGAGGGTGGTAGCGGATTTTCTTTTCTGGTACACCAGATCCTCTTAGAATTAACAAATTTGCTGCTGGGCAGTTTTGAAGATGTTGGAATATGTCGCGCCCGTTAAGCATTTTCTGGCATAGTTGGCAACGTGTTGAATTATCCATTTTCTGAAAGGGGAAAAATTCTTACTGTCTTTTTGTTCTAATTATCTATTGAGTCGGTTTATCCAGAGCCGATTGAGTTAGTTTTGAGTTATGAGTCATGTTGTAATTTTAGTGCTATTGAACCTTTGCCACTTTTGCCTTTACCTAAGTTTAAATGTTCTGACCTAATTCCTAGTATTTCGAACGCCTATTTTTCGTTATCGATATTCACGTTTTCAGATTCAAAATCGTTTATATTCCATTCGCCTATACTCTCGCCTTTAGGATTTTTTAGTTCGTAAATCGTCGGGGAAATTTTCTTTTTAATAATGAAAGGACCTTCGTATTTATCATGAAGTTTACCTGCTTTTTTGTCGGCCTTATGTGATGGTTTTGTTACTACTTTCAGTACCCTGTCACCTATTTTATAGTCCAACGGTCTTCTCCTTAACTTATAATTATTAGCCTGTCTTTCGTTCGCTTTATCTAAATTTTTCTGAAATTCCTCTTTTATAACTTGTAACCTTCTTAATCTATCTGTCCATTTGTTCACGCTTTGGAATTCGAATTCGCTATCGTTTTCTATGTTTTTTTCTGAGCGACTGAATTGGTTCTAGTTCGCGACCCAGATTCAAAAATGCTGGGGTAAATTGTGTCGACGAGTTTTTGCTAGTGTTTATCGCGAACTGCAAATCGTCTATGTGCTCCTCCCAGGTGGAGTGATCATTGTCTATGTATGTTTTAATTATCTGTTTCATCGTTCTATTGTATCGTTCTATCAGGTTAGCTTGTGGGTAATATTTTGGCGTTTTCTTGTGTCTAATACCAAATTTTTCCGTTAATCCCCTTGAAATTTTCTTACCAAATTCTGTACCATTATCAGTGTGGAGAATCCGCGGTGTTTTCCAACGCGAAATTCCACGTTTGTTGAATTCTGACACTATTGTGATCCCGTTTGCTTGCTTAATTGAGATTATTTCGACCCATTTTGTAAATAGGTCTACGAACACTAAAATGTATTGGCTTTTTCTCTTTTTAGAACTTGGTAACGGTCCCATCGTATCAATTTCTACCATGGTCCATGGTTGTTCGATTTCCCTTTTTCCCATCAATCCTATCTAACTATGGTTACTTGGTTTTACTCTTTAACAGATATGGCAGTTGTTTACGTAATTGATCACGTCCGAATATACCCCTGGCCAGAAGTAATGTTCGGAAATTTTCGCGTACGTTTTCTCTGAGCCTAAATGTCCTGCCTGAATTGCGTCGTGATTTTTCCGTCAAACATGAGCTCTAAGTTTTTCGGGTACGACTAATTTTCAGGGGTTTGAGTCTGGTAATAGAGTATATTTGAGTGGGTCAGTTCTGTAAAAGTAGAAATATGAATCTCTGATGCGCCATTTTTCATTACAAGCTAACGCAAACGCCATATTTTTCGCTGATTCCCCTGGGCTCGAGAGGGCATCAGGGACTAAATTTGAACTACCTTTACGATATATGACTTCGTAGTCATATTCTAGTAATTCTAATGCCCATCTGGCCAATCGGCCAGTGCGATTTTTTAGCTTATGGAGCCACTTCAATGCTAGGTGATCCGTGAATACTTTAAAGCTGCACCGTTCTAAATATGGCCTTAATTTCTGTATGGCCCAAACTACCGCCAGGCATTCTTTTTCGGATGCCGAATACCGAGATTCTGCGCCGTTTAGACTTCTACTCGCGCAAGCGATTACGTAATTTAAGCCGTCAATTGTCTGCGTAAATACGGCTCCTAAACCCGTATTACTCGCGTCCGTTTTGAGTTGTAAGGGCTGTGTGAAATCGGGGCAGGTTAAAATTTGTGCTGAAGTTAGGAGATCTTCAATTTTTTTAAAAGCCTCATCTTGTTCTAATCCCCAATCCCATGTTTTGTCTTTTTTGAGTAGTCGGTTCATCGGTATTTGATTTCCGAACTCGCATTTGTCCGGGCTGATCATTAAATTTACATCATTAATTTTATCCAATACGATATTTAAAAATTTTAAACGATCTCCGAAATTTTCAGTTACTATAACAATGCCAACGGCGATACCACGCTGAAAACACCAGTTCTCGTTAGATCACTGAAGTTAAACATTGTTCGGCGCGGTTAGTAATTGGATGGGTGACCGTTCAGTAATACTGCGTGCTGTTGGCCCGTCGTGGGTGTGGTGGGCCCACATTGGTGGTAAATATCCACCTAGAAACACTACCCGAGTCGGGTAGTGAGGCAATGAACTTTCGAGTTCGAACTGCTAATCAATGTATGTATGTATAACAATTTCGTCTAAATAAGAAAAAACGTTTGGTTTCGAGTTTGAAGTTATAATTTTATCCATCAGTCTCTGGAAAGTGGATGGAGCATTGGTTAAATCAAATGCCATCCTTTTAAATTGATACATGCCTTTTCCATGGACTGTGAATGCTGTTATTGGTTTTCAGTTTTCGGCTAATGGTATTTGTAAATAGGCTAATTTTAAATCGATTTTTGAAATGAATTTTGCTGATCTTAAAGTGTCCAGTTTTTTTTGTCATGAGTAGAATTGGCTAGAGGTCCTTTTTTGTAATATTATTAACTTTTCTAATGTCTAAACAAAATACGTAATCTTTTCCCGGTTTTTTGATCATCACTATAGGGTTTGAACAATCAGAACAAGAGGGTTCTATTATATCCTGTTCTAATAATTTATCCACGGTTTGATAAATTATTTCTTTAATTTTTGGGCTCACGTGATAATATCGTTGTTTAATGGGATCTTGGCCCTGGACGTCAATTTTGTATTTTGTTAGGTGATTCGCCTTATGTTCTGTTCCCTGATATGCTTTCATTTTTTTTTTCTAAAAGTTTTTCTAATTGGGATTGTTGGCTTTTGTTAAGCTCGACAATACCTTCACAATGTTCTGGCGAACAATAATTTTGTTCGTCGATTTTTCCTAACCTTTCTGGAATATTATGCAATCTTATAGCTTTATTTTTGAAATTAGTTCATTGATTTTTTTTTTGGTTTCCCTTACCTCATTTGCTTTTTGACATACATTTCCTATTTTATTTTTATCAGTAACTTTTTAATTTTTCCAAAGGTTACTGTCACTATCCTTATATTTTTCCTCTTATTTTTTATTAGAAAATACTTTTCCAGAATTATTTTTCTTATTATTCCTTTTGATTCTTGGTTTGCCTAATGTATTTGAGTCTTGAGTACTTGAGTCGTCGCTAGTGTCTGGGGTGGGGATGCTCTCTACGGGTTTGAATTTGTTTCTTGTTGGGATACTCATTAAGCTTGGGATATCCTTCATAGGGTTTTTTTCAGGAAGTTTTTAACGTCTGGCTATTTTTTTTAAGCTTTTTCGCTTAGTTTCTTTCGCTTTGACGTCAGATTTAGGTTCGGTTTTGTTCGCAGTTATTGGGAGGGGTAATGATTGTGGGTTTGCTTCCATTGGATAGCAGGTGGGGGGACCCTGGTAACCACCAGGTTTCCGAGTCATAATCTAAGGTCATCCGTAGGGCCTTTAGCATGTCTGTGCCTAAAATGCCTACGGAGTGTAATTTTGGGACTAACCTGAACATAATATGTTTTGTGTGTTTACCGACTCTAATTGGGATTGCTACTTGCCCAATTATGTTGACCGTTTCGCCGTTCGCAACCATTAATTTTCGCCATACGGGTTTAAAAATTTGAAATTTTGAATTCTGGATTTTATCCCGCAATTCCTTGCCAGCGTACGAATGTGTGGCACCAGTATCCACGAAAATTCGAAATAAACTACCTTCGAATTTTGTCATTAGATGAAAACGTGTTTCCGTTATTTCATCTTTATCCGAATTTAAGATTTCAGGCGTTTCGGTGCTAGGTTGTAGTATTTTTGTCCCCTAGTACCTGATAGTACTTTTGTTACCGTAATTCGATTTTCAGAAATTTTGTTTACCGTTATTATTTCCTGAGTTATTTTCTGCCTTTTCCATTGGAAATTCAATCATTGGATTACTTTCACCTTGATTTTTCCCTAATGACATTTGATTAAACATAGGTAACATTTGGTAATAGAGGTTGTCAGGGTATTTGGGTCTATTGTTTGTGAATCTAGGTGGGTATCTGGGTCTGAAATTTTTTTGATATTGCTTTGGGAAAAAGTTTTATCGGTTTTTGTATTGTTTTTAGTTTGATTATTTTGACTTTGGATTCCGTATTAGTTGTCATTTTGGCCATTATTACTTTCCCTTAAGTCTTCATTATTATTCGAGTTATTTTTATCCCCACTACTGTTATTGCGTTTTTGTTCTATTCTGTCCTCTATTTTAGGTTCGGTTATTTTTGAAACTTTCCCTCTAATTTTTGATTTGGCTAGCTTAGTTTCCCATTCTTTACCTAAAAGTCTTCTAATTGCTCAAAAGTTTCAAAATCGTTTCATTTGATATACATTATATATATTCAATTCTAAGTTTTTCATAGGTTCAACGTAATTCCCATTCGCGGGTTTTTCTTGAATACAGTTTGGTAAAAAGTGTTCTGATTTCCGTTGAATACGAGTGGATATCTTGGTTTCATTTTTGATTGCAGAATTTAATTTTTTGTTTTATTTCTTCCGAAAACCTTTCGTCGAAATAGGGATTTTTAAATTCTTCTTGGAAATCTGGTAAACATCTCCAGGAATTTTTATTTATTTCGCAACAATATTTTGCATGTTTTATCAGTTACTCATGATTTGAAACGGTGTTTGTATCATGCCGTAAGGAAAATAATTTGCTCGAATTGTTTGGTTATTTGTGTGATTATCGAATTCATAATCTGAGTCTGAGTTATTAGTGTATATAATATTAATTGGGCCTGACGCGCCTATTGCGGGTAAATTTTCGTTGTCCCAATAGAACGTATTGTTTTCTAAGTCAAACGTTCTGTTAGGTTGAGTATTTTGAGTTGATTTGTCTTGATTCGTCCTATTGTTCATATTGGGTGTTTCCGTGTTTTTTCGCGTGAACCCTCTACCGCGACCTATTGACCTGTTAATTTTTTGTTATGGCTTCCCTACTTTGGTGTGTATCATTAGTCAAATCAATGTTTTGTTTTGGAAGTGCAGCGGCACCTTCCAAATCTAGATTATCGTGGTCGCTTTCCATTATGGTTTAGTTAGTCATTTTATTTTTGATTCTTTCTGACCTGAGTTTCATTTATATTAAGTTAGGTTCAGATTATAATTGGTGGGACATCCTTTATATATTTGTTCGATGTGGTATCTCAATTTAAAATTCCCATTTTGGTAGAAAATTTCAATTGGAATTTTAATTTGGTATCGGATTAATTCTCGAGTTCGAAAATACGTGCGAACTTGGTTGCGCGCTTGAACGTTTGGTTTTGTTCGGCGCTGGAAATATTCAATCAGGATCAAAATTTCTCTATGTTTCAATTTTTCCGGGTGTCCTTATTTCCCTTCAAGAATTTCCGAGGTTTTTGGTTTCATTTTTGAAATGATGAATTTCCAATTTTCCCAAAAAAAATATAGTACCTTAGTTTCCAAATTCTTATTTTCCATTTTTTTATTTCGATTCTAGTTTCGTTCTTTTTGAACTAGAAGCGACTTTACTTTTTACCAACGTAAGGAGAAATTGCTATTTTAATTGCCGTTTATGGTTTCAAATTTAGTATTTTACCCCTAAATCGTGATACGAAATTGGCTGTGACGATTTTTTTGCACAAATATATATATATATGTGTGTATATATATCAGGTTATAGCACATATATATCAGCCTAGAGCACACATATATCAGGTTATCGTACACATATATCAGGATATAGTACATATATATCAGGTTATAGCACATATAAATCATTGGTGATATCAATAGTAATGGGCATGTATAAATTCATATAAGAATCATCGGCATAAGAATATAAATACATATTTATTAAGAAATCAGGCCTAATGGAAAATTAGGCAAAGGCATGGCGAATGAATTGAACAGCATGCAAAAATTTGAAAGAGTTCAAAAGTAAGTGTCAGAAGTAGAGTCGTGAAATTTGGAGTTTCGATCTGAGCTTTAAATTGTGTCCCTTTTTCTCGGCAGGTTTTTGAAATTCTATCAGAGGGAAGAGTGTGGGATTTTTAGGTTTGGCGAAGGGGTATTACGGTGGTAATGCTGAGGAGGAAAATGGGAATTAGGAGGCCGAGAAGGAGTCTGACACAAAGAACGAGATCGTTTTTCTTTTAAGGGGGTATTTCTATTCGACCGGACCAAAAAATCGATTTTTTTTAAATTTTTGGATAGTATATAGTATATGGAATTTGTACGCAAGGAGATTTGTTTGGTTCGGAATTTTTAACGAAGCTGCAGCAGGGTCAACTGCGCAGAACGAAGATTACTCAGCCGCACGCTGTGGAGGGCTGCCTCGGATGTGACCGCAGGCAGGTTATAAATGTGTATAATGGAGTCATTGTTTGTCTCAAATAGGCTTTTCTTCCCCAATACGATCTCCCGAAAGCGTTTATAGATTTGCATGCACGGTCTAGTCAAAACTTTCAGTGTTGGGTCTGAATTTCCAGTGTCACGCTACATGTTGAGCAAGTCGTTCTTCTCCAAACTTGATTTTTTTAAATGGCTGACATGATTCCGTCAAAACTACTGGACCGATTGAGCTTAAATTTTGAGGATATATATAGCAGATGTTTGGCTATAGCTCGAACTAGAATAAATAAAAAATTGTGATTTTCGAATTTTTAGCAAGTCAAAAACTACCCCCAAAAAAGTCAAAATTCGCAAACAATATTTCAAATGGGCGCTATTTTGTCAATTTTCAATATTTTTTATTTGATCTAGTCCCGGCTATAGCCATACTCGTGTATTTTAAGAATCTCTTCGATTTCTTCGTTTAGGATGACCTGGAGCAGCTGAATCATGTCAGCCAAGTGAGGGTGTCGTTTCCGGGACACATTATTTGAAATTCTAGAGCGCCTCCTATAATTTTTTTGAAATTGGTAACCATGTATTTTTCTAGTTTAAGATCTGCTTAAAACTATGACAAAACTTCCATTCAAAAATATTAACAATTGTATTTTTTATGAATTTTTAAAAATGCCTGAAAAAACCTCGGTCAAATAGAAATACCCCCTTAATAAAAGGTAGTGAACATTTATTACCACTTACATCATTACAATGGCCAACGGCCCGTGGTCAGGGGCCGGCAACTGCAAAATGGCCGGGCAAGGTGCCCGTCGAGAGAAACGAGAGACCCAACGAGGATCGACGGAGATGCAGGGCTTGCTCACGAGAAAGCGGCTTCGGTGGTTGGCCAGGATCGCTTGAGTTTGGACAGGAGACACAACGATGTCCAAAAGAGAGGCACGACGATTTCCAAAAGATAGGCACGACGAGTTCCAAACAGTGTTTCCAGATTCCATGCAAGCTTTTTCCCACGCAGGTCATCAAAATTTCCCTTTCCGACACAAAATTTCCCATTTTTACATTTTCTTTGAAAAAGCATTACACTGGCTTAAAAATTAAAAATTTGAAAAGAAATGCGAATAAACTATTTATTTTGACGTTTTGACTATGGTTCGTCAAACGATGGCTCAAGAAATTTCAAGGAAAGTTTTCCAACGCACGTTTTACTTCGATGGTTGGTACTTAAATATTCCCGCACAATGATACCACTCGATCATTACTTACAGTATTTAACTATTTACAAAGTTTAAAAATCATTAAAAAAAACATTTTTAACTATGATATCAATTATTTTTACATTCACAAGGGCATACGGCTTACATCTATTTAGTTTCATTGCCAAAAAATGCAGTCAAAGGAACAAATTTGTTAAAACAGTGATGTTATACCTCAATGTAAACAGCTCCTCCATTTTAGAAATGTAACTTACTGGGTTTTCTACGGCTATTTTTACTTTAAATACCAAATTTTGGCTTAAAGTGGCCATTGGCCTAAAATTTCCCATTTTTCCCATTGGTGGAATTTTTTTCCCTTTTTGAAAAAAAATCATAAAATTTCCCACAATATGGGAAATTTCCGACGGTCTGGCAACACTGGTTCCAAAAGATAGGCACGACGATTTCGAAAAGATAGACACGACGTACAAGCTACCCAAAGTGAGGGAACGGGTTAAGTCAACCAACGACGGAGCCAGACTGTCGACGCGACGGCACTCGTCGTCGTATCGGGCTTCGGGACCCATCGGGGGGTTCCGCCTGATTTTGGGTACGGCTCGGTATCTCCTTCGCACAGGGCCGCCAGGTCCCTGTTTGTCGTGACAGTTCTTGTTACAACACATGGTGAGAAAGTTAGAGGTATAGGATTCACAGGTGGAAGAATGATAACACATCACTTTTCAGGGTAGGCGTGACACTACCCGATTCGGGTAGTGTTTCTAGGAGGATAGTTTTCTTGTAGTTATAAATAACTACAAGTTTGGGCTCACCACACCAATAAGTACCACACTTAATAAGTAACTGAGGGAAAAACAAGTTCCTGAAGTGCAATAATAAAGTCCACAGAAGGAAATTAAAAAATCAAGCTTGAACTTGTTCTAAATGATTGAATCTTGAATATTTCAAAAACAACAACATCGAAAATGAACAGTAAAATCGCGATCCAGCCCACTATATAGTGTTTCAAATAGTAGATTCCAGTTTATGTTAGACATGAGTAGTACAGATCAACTTAAGTGAGAACTGAGTAGTGTCAGTGAATGTAAGTCAGACATTTCATGATATAGCGCACAGTGGGACAACTCTTAAAAAGCTGATCAAAACATGAAGATGTTACTCGATTTTTACAACGTTTCTTTGATTAATGCTATCAAGGCCGCTGATTACGACTCTGAAGTCAAAATTTCACAAACAAAATGGCGGATCCACTAGGCGCTCGTGTATCCCTAGTGGAAAAATCTTCTGGCAGTCTGATGTCACTCAGTACAAAAAAGTAAAAACATCAACTTTTAGCCCGTGGAAGGCACACTTATTCACGCGCTCCCTACAGGCAAAAATGTCACAATTTTTTGTAAACCATAATTTTTTAAAGGAAGATTTTGAAAAAATATTTTTTTCTACTTTGTGATGCTATTTTTTAAATACGCAACAGAAGTAAATCAAAGTTGATACAAATTGTGATGAGATCCTAAGCTTTGATGGAAATAATATTTCATTTTAATAATAAATAATCTTATATATTTCAATGAGTTTAAAGTACCCCAAAGTGTTAAAAATTCAGTAAATTCTTGAATTTAAAAAAGAATCGCAAAAACTTTACAACGATCATGTAAAACTACCATGTGAGCAGTGTGCCGCCTGAAAATTTTTTTTAAAGATTTAATTTACCCCCAACTTTGTAATTTTTAAGTGTCTTTTCTGAATTTTATGAAAGTAAAATGAAAGTTTAATTGGCAAATTATATAAAAAATTTTATTATACAAAAATGAAAAGAAGTGCCCTTAAAACAAACATTTTTCCCCTTTTCACTCTCAATAATCCATAAAAAATTACATTTCCTTTCTTTAAAACTTTTTCTTTCAATAAAAAGAAATTTATGTTTTAATTTTTTTTCGGTCTCTTAGAATATTAATGTAGTAAATGCCTTTTCCGGTTTTTGATGTATTTATTCAAATATTGCCGACATGTTTCGTCTCGGACCCAAGTCCTTTTCAAGGCGTAGTTCTGTAAAGAATACAATATATCTCTGCTAAAATGTTGTTAAAAAAAGTTTTGACTAAAAATAGAGTTAAAGTAATAAAATTATTTATATACATTGTGCTTACCTTATTATTAATTAACGGAAATCAAAAAGTTTCTTGGTAGATTGTACATAGTTCTCAAGTATAATCTCAAATTTTGAAATTATAAAATTGGAGCGTCATAACCTCAAAATGCAATACAATTTTTGTCTCGTCTAGAAGTAAAACAGAGTTTGTGAATACGTATTATGAAGAAAACATATATTTTAGCGTATATATATACTTACAGGAGATCAATCCTAGAGGAAATTGTTATATATTCTACATTTAAAAAAAAATAAAGTGGCAGAGCCTTGTGGTATGTTGAATTATAGCGACATGACTGCGAATTTTTGTGAAATTAAAATGGGGTTAATTTCGCGTATCATATACGTATATACATCCCAAGCCCGGGAAATTCAAATTTTTTAAATGTATATTTGTGTACTTAAATTATTGTATATGGTACTTAAACCTTGAATGTCTGATCTTAAGTTAATAGAGTTGTTATCTCTTTGTATATGTATGATTTCTAATAGTAAACGTTTATCAAGACTAGGCTCCAATTCTAAAATTTCAACGTTATTTAAATATAAGCATAAGTATTTTTAGCTATGGCTGTGTTTGTTTCGTTTTTTTCAATAGATCTTCCGTGTTCCCTATTCATTGCGTGCAGAAGTCTGCTGGTTTGACCAATGTATGTTTTCTTACAATTCTTACATATATGTTTATTAACGCAGTTACATTTGTTTTGTTTTTTTAATTTTAGCTTTACTACTTCTAAGTCAGGTTTTTCTTAAATTATTGTTGATTGCAAAAACTAATTGAAGAATACTTTTTTGAAAATTCTGAAAAAACATTGGTCTAAGTTTTAAATGTATGGTAATACAACCATTTTTTTAAGTTATTATTTTTAGGTTGCGTGGATATAGTTTTCTGTAAATTAATCATGAGTGTGTATCTTTCAGCGATTTTAGTTTTTAACAAATCAGACGGATAGTCATTGTTTGCCAGTGTTTTCTGCACAAGATCTAAGTTCTCTTTATGGAATCTACCATCAGCCAGTTTTACAGCTCTATCGACTAAACCATAAATAATGCTAATTTTATGATAGATTGGGTGACAAGAGTCGAAGTTTTGAAAATCTACGAGACCAAACTGGTTTGCGATACCAGTTGGTTATAATTTTATTGTTTTCGATTTTCAATGCCAGATCCAGATAGTTTATTTCACCATGCTTAGCCAGATCTATGTAAGTAATTTAAATCTATGTAGCCATCAAATTCTTTAACTTTATTTTTCGGTAGGAAAATTAAGGTGTTATCAATATAACGGAAATAGAAGGTGATTGTGTATTCAAGTGATTTTAAAATTTTGTTTTCAATTTCTTCTACGACAATATTGGCTGCAGCAGCTGATATTGGAGATCCCATGGGTAACCCATAAATTTGTTGGTAAAATTTACCATTGAACTAACAATAAGATGACTCTAAGAATAGTTGTATAGCTTTATCAAAGTCTTTCTTAGGTAAAAAAGAATGGGGTTGAATTTCTTTCCAACATTTATCTGTTGCGCCTCTGATTAAATACCATGAGATATTAGTGTACAATGCACATGGACACGATATCTAGAGAGATAATAATGAAGTCTTTTCGAACTGTTATTTTATCTATTTTATTTTTGAAATCCCAACTATCTTTTATATGACAGTCAGTTTTTCCCACAATTTTTTGTAAAGACTTTGCTAGAGATCTAGAAAGACAATAAAATGGTGAACCGGGAAAAGAGGTGATAGGTCTGAGTGAGCAATTAATTTTGTGTAATTTTGGCAGTCCGCAAAAACGCGGTGCAGTGCCATTTGTGCAGTTTAAATAATTGTAAGTATCGGCGTTAATAACGTTATTGTTTTTCAAAGCGGTTAGTAATGCAGTTAATTTAGTTTGAAATTTTCTTGTAGGATCATTTTTTATAATTTTATAAGTTGTTTTATCTTCTAACAAGCATAAAGCTTTAGTAATGTAATCTGTTTCATTCATTATGCCACTTTTATTGCTTTTATCTGCGTTAGTAATTATAATATCTTCATTGGTGTTAATAAACTCTTTAGTTTTTTCAATATTTTGCTGTAGAATGGAGTTTTTTGTAATAAAAGCATTGCTGTTATGAATCCAGTTTTCAGTCCAATAAGTAACTTTATTTCTTAGCGTATTTCTAAAATCAAACTCGATGTTTTTCATATTGTATTCAATATAACAGATCATTTTAGCTATAGAAATTTTTTTTTTTTTAATTTCACACAAATTCGCAGTCAAGTCGCTATAATTTAACATAACACAAGGCTCTGCCACTTTCTTTTTTAAAAAATGTAGAATATATAACAATTTCCTCTAGGATTTATCTCCTGTAGTATATATACGCTAAAATATATGTTTTACTCATAAACCGTCTTCACATAACTCTGTTTTACTTCTAGACGAGACAAAACCATTTCATTAAATTTTAAGGTTATGACGCTCCAATTTTAAAATTTCCAAATTTTAGTTTATACTTGACAACCATGTAAGGTAAACGTCCCAGTAATCCCCGCGGTCCCAGTAATCGCCAGTTTTGAAGTGCAAACGCCAGAAGTAAGTATTTTCCGCATTAAAATACATTCCTAAAATATTTTTAAGTAAGTTTGAACAGTGCTTGTCATGGAAACCAAATTAGTTTTTTTTTTACAAATAGTGCACATGGGTAAAAAAATTGATTTGTATTGCCGGTGGCCATTAATCACGAAACGTGGAAAATAGCTTAACATTTAGGTTATGAAAGACGTTTCTTTGTTTAAGCTTTTAATATGTCAAGAAATTACTTGATCGGGACGAAAATGATTTTTTTTTAATGAAAGATCATTTTTGTTTCATAAAATTAAGCAAATTCTTCATTTAGTACCTTCCCGTTCGAGAAATATCGGGCGCGATTATAGGGACATTTCAAAAGCATAGTTGCTGGAGTAATCGCGGGCCGAATCTGTCAAAATTTTATTTCCATATTTCGTTACAAATAATGATTTCATTAATTTCAAAAAGGCGTGAAATGAAATCGGAGAACTAACTTGTTACTGCGTGAAAAGTAATCGTAATATAAATTAGTGCTTAAAACTGAAAAAAGGTGATGTAAAATATTGGCATGACTATTATAGTGATTTCATCAGCAATTTTTTAGTTTATTATCATTTTTTAGTGAAGTTAATATTTATTGAGTAGTTTTTAATTAGCTAACATTAATCTATACTGCATAATATAAAGAAAAATGTGTAACAGATATATAATTATTGATAGTTTTAATGTTCTGACAACGTAAACAGAACATAACCTCCAAATACACATGATTTTTTTAGTCACTGCAATTTATCAAATTTCGTCATTGTGTTTAAAGTTAATTATACAAATTACCAGTGTGTAAATTTTTGCATCCCATGTAATTATGTTGTACTTAGCCATTTTATGGAACAAAGTTAGGTTATATGACTTTATACAACTCAATATTATTTTTCGAGTTTTATTTTAAAAAGGAAAGTGTTAATAATTTTTAATTAAAATATTCAGCGTTATAAAAGAATTTCATCATTGTAGTTATCACTTATCGTGATAAAAATTCTAATAAATATTTACTTCGATTTATTTTTGAGACCACTTTATTTCTTATAAATAAAATATTCATTTTATTCGAAGATATTTTTAATTGAAATAAAAACTAAAATTTTAAAAGAAAATTCATTTTTATTATGATTAATTATTATAATGTCCATCAGACGTATTGGAACTATCAGAAGATTTGATTTTGAGGTTATGTTTCGACGGATTTCATCTCGGAGGCCTCAATCTCTCGTCAATCAATATAAAACTAACAATACATCTTTCATTTCATTAAAGTATACTTAAAATACAAAGATACACTTGCAATACACGTCCAAATCACTAAAAACTGATTTCAAGAAAACTTAACCTTTTTGGCGAAGACTGGAAAACGACTGGCGAATACTAGTACATGGCAGATTCGGAAATGGCGGTGACTGGGACATCGGTGCTTTTTGATTTTTAGTTGTTTATCAATAAGAAGTAATATTAAATATAATGTAAAACCAATTTTTATAATATTCTAGGATGTTTAATGCTTCAATCAGTACCAATAATTTTTTAACTAATCCTTCCAAAACAATTTTCGAAATATTTGAAGTCAATGAAATCTCTTATGGTGGCGATTACTGGGACGTTTACCTTACAATGTACCAAGGAACTTCATAATTTCCGTTAACTAAAAATGAGGTAAGGGCAATGTATATACATAATTGTATTTCTTTAACTCTATTTTTAGTCAAAACTTTTTTTGACAAAATTTTTTACGATATCCTCTGCAGAACTACGCCTTGAAAATTTTTTGGAAAAACGACGCAAGGTACGGAAAAAGTTGAATGGACAAAAATTGTGCATTTAGAAAGGATCTACAAATTTGCTGGCGATCACTTTTTGATGAAGCTCGCGGTTTTTGTTTTAATCATGAAAAATAAAATTAAAAATAACAGAAATTAATTTTTGTACAAACGACATAAGCTATGAAAACAAATTAATAAACAAAAGTTCCTCGACCAAAAAAGAGCTACAAATTCGTCATGAATAATTTTTTGATAGGACGCGTAGTTTTTGTTCTAATAGTAAAAAATGGCATGGAACAGAAAATTAAATTTTTGGAAAAACAACAAAAGAGTTTAAATTTGTTTTCAAATAATGAGAAACTTGTTATTGAAATTTAAGAATTTTAAATTAGATTAAAATCAAATTCAAAATCCTATTTAACGTCCAATACTGAAGTTAATGTATAGAATTCCTAAAAATAAAATAAGAATCCAACGACCAAATTTGCACAACCACCACAAAATGCTCCCATTGCAATTCCTAAAAACAAAAAAATTTGTTTCTTTGGACAAAAATAAAAAAGAGGAAAGGAAAGTGAGAAGGCAACCAACCAAATCACCTTCCTACTCTTTTTTATTTCTTTTGTTTTTTTTATTTTTATTATTATCAAATCACAATCTGAAAGCATTTATAATATTTACCAACGTTTCGGTGCTCATACAGCTCCCTTATCAAGGTAAGAAAAATTAGAGCAGGTGGGAACAGCGACGAAACAACGGCACTCTCTCCTCGATACCTGAGATCTAAGTGGGGTCAAAAGGTCAAAAGGTTGTAAACACGTCAGAAATAAGAGAAAGTCAAGATTCATGAAAACCTATTGCTAAATGTAATTAATCATACTAGAATAACTTTTGTTTAATTTATCCAAATCAGTTTTTAAATTAATAGACAATTTATTTTGCTTTTTGATATAAAGCATCTCCATGAATTCTCTCTTTCTCTCATTACTTTCACTACGTACGATTTCAACATTATCCCAGTCAAACTCATGGTCAACATCAACAAACACTTTTGCATGTCTAGCAAGAACTCTCTTATAACAACGTCCCAAACGAACATCATTTTAATTGCATCAAATTACATCCGATTCCCCTCTACTTGTCCCATCTTATTCTTTTTTATTATTATTGATAAATCCTTTTCACATTTTCGTGAATTTTCTATTCTCTTATTTGTGTACTGAGCTCCTGTAATGTGCATGATGCAAAATCTGATAATAAACACTTTACTATTATTATTATAAAGTGGTCGCCAACGGCGATACCACGCTGGAAACACCAGTTCTCGTAAGATCACTGAAGTTAAGCATTGTTGGGCGCGGTTAGTACTTGGATGGGTAACCGTTCAGGAATACCTGCGTGCTGATGGCCCGTCGTGGGTGTGGTGGGCCCACATTGGTAGTAAATATCCAGCTAGAAACACTACCCGAATCGGGTAGTGAGGCAATGAACTTTCGAGTTCGAACTGCTTATCAATGTATGTATGTATTATAAAGTGGTCAGGGGCATGTAAGTCCCATAGCACTGACGTTATCTTATATAACCTATTGTGCTGTCGTTGAAACCATATCGAAGCAGGGGCCTATTTTCGGTTGCTTTAGCCGAGTTTCTTTGGCTAATTGAAGTCCCATTTCGCAGTCATAGTACTCGAGATGCTAGGACTCCACTTTCACTGGGTATGGAAATGTGAAAATTTTTCTTCACTATGATGGGTATCACTGTACTGAATTTAAGCACACAATTGACGAGCCGCGGCTGCATCAGACTTTATTACAAGTACTCGCATTTGCCTGGACGTTCGGCAGGGAACATAAAAACTGCAGAAAAACACCTTTGAGTTTGAAGGTAGACATTCGAACTAGAGCATCGAATGCACACAATCATCCTCGATGTCAAACCTCCAGCTCGACATTAGTTAAAAGTCAACGAATACACAACCTGGTCATACGTCGCAGATGGTAACCCATCCAAGTGCTATCTATGTTGAAATTACTTAACATCCGGACTCTTCCCAAGTTCAGATTCACCGCGCAGCTAATGCCGTCGGTTAATAAACACTTTATAAGCCTCTGTTGTACATAATGCTGTCATATTACTAAATGTCACTTTTCGTTCGTAGATTTTTATAATTACAAAGATATGTCATTTCGTGCGGAAGTGAGTTATTGCGAAAAAAATGTCGGCAATGTAGAACTCGGACAAGTGGTGCATGGCTTTAACATTTTCATTTTATATTTTCGTTTGTAATTGTTATTTTGAATGGTAATTATTTACGAAAACCCATGAAAATTGTATAATTACAGATGGAAGGAATATGAACCTTGAATTTTTTCTTTAAGCATATATAAACCTCACAATATCACAATATTTCTAGTACGATAAAAAAAATTATGAAAAAAGATCACCATTAAGAGATTTGTTCAATCATTCTTCGAATTTTCCAGTTAATTGAAATGCGGAAAAATTCTCATTTAATTTTCAAACTAATTTCCCCCTTTGGCATTTGAGAATCATTAATCACTCATATTCGTAATTCAGTACTGACCTGATCGATTTTTAAAATCATATCACATAAACACACGAAAACGTAACTCGGTAATGATTTTCACCCAGTTTGATTCACTTTCACGCTTCCGTATGGTAACATCTGCGTCGCATCGAGTCTAAAATTCAATGTGAACAAGTTACACTTTTCAAATTTTTTTCTCAGTGAAATAATGTATTCATTGTTAGAACATTCTTTACTTGGACATTGATTCCCTCTTATTTAACAGCGTGAATCATATTTCAATTAATTATTATTGCTAGTATTATTTTTTGCTATTCGTGATGAAAAATAATAATAAAAAGAATAGTATATTATGCACTGAGGAGCAGAAGCATACGATATTTTTCATAACAAATACATGATTTCAGACACGCTTGGAACGGAGGCCTGTTTACTGCTTATATTAAATTTCCAATGTACGAATATCGGAAATTTTAGATACTTTATTTACCGGGAATTTTAGAAAATGGTAATATCATAAGTTACTGAAAATTTCCGAAAATTTAAAGTATCAGAAAATTGTCGAAACTTACCCAAATTTTTTCGTAATTTTTTCATTTAAAACCTTTTCATTTAAGAGCGGGAGAAAACGTGACGTCATGAACACCTTCAAATGTGTCGAAAAGTTTCTACTTCCGTCTCGTTAGTGAAAAAAAGGTTTTCCATATCTTTTCCCCTTTTGTGAAAAGTGCTCAAAACATTTGAACATTGCCTGATATGCGCTCTATTGTAGAAGCGAAGAAAGCGTAGTAGCGTAGAAATATCAAAATTGCACTGATTTCTTCATAATAATTGAGAATCTTATTTTTCTTTTAAATTTTTTAGTTTTATTAAAAACTGAATGTTCGACATACATATAATAATTCTAGTTTTGACGACATTAGTCTTTTATCTCGTATCGTTTAGCTAAAGATTTCAAGTAACACCTCATCGTAAATTTCTATATGCTAGACCACCCTACAGTAGATAATGAACCTCGGGTAGATAATAATTAATTTAAAATACTTATGTATGTAAAATAATTCATTTGATTTGAATAATAGTGAGGACAATATACGTGTTCATATATTAAAATTGTCACTAATTATTTCACATGCATTTGTGCTTATAATTAATTAATATCTACTATAGGGTGGTCTTCTCTACTTCTCGAACAGTCCCGCTTACTTTAGTGCATTTTTAATCGGATATACCATTATAGTATACCATTAAGCCATTTCCCTTTCAGGGTAGGCGTGACACTACCCGATTCGGGTAGTATTTCTAGGTGGATAGTTTCTTGTAGTAAATAACTACAAGTGTGGGCTCACCGCACCCACGACTGGCCAACAGCACGCAGTATTCTCGAATGGTCACCCATCCAAGTACTAACCGCGCCCAACGCTGCTTAAATTCAGTGATCGGACGAGAACTGGTTTTTTCAGCATGGTATGGCCGTTGGATAATTTAGAATAGGGGAGACCACCCTTCAGTAGATAATGATCCTACAGTAGATAATAATTAATTTAAAATACTAATGTATGTAAAATAATGAATTTAATGTAATTAATAGTTAATACACGATAGGTATCAATATATTAAAATTAGAATTGATGATTTTACTTGTATTTGTGCTTTTAATTATTGATTATCTACTGTAGGATCATTATCTATTGTAGGGTGGTCTCCCCTAATTCTTGTAAGCCCTGAGTCTGCGGTTCTTATATTTCAAAGCTTCATATCGAGTCGAAATTCAGGCTCTCCTTTGAACCTGTAACTCCTACCTTAGTAGGCGCTGGAGCAGTAAAGTAAGTTCTAAATAAGTAGCTTTTTTAGTGAAATTTAAGCCCGCTGCACACGGTGCTTTTTTTCTTGCTGGATTGCTTGCTTGGAGCTGTGATGGCTCCTGGGCAGGCTGCCTTGCAGGAAAATGACGTCACTGCTGGCTCTCGTGATGGGCGCCGTGCTTGATTTCCTTGATAGAACGCGTGCTATTTTTTCTGCTGGTTTTCATGCTGGCTGAAGCAAGGAGCCAATCAGAAGTGGAGAAAAGTCCACGTGATTCTGTCGGCTGCTACAGTTCCACATGGCAAATCTAGTGTCATTGGGTTGTTGTGCTTGTTTGCAAAAGTGAAAATGGGACAAGTTGTGAAAGTTCATTTAGAACATCTTCTGACACCCGAGTGTAGTTTTGAAATGCAATGGTATCTTTCGGGCTGCAAGGAAAACAATCCGTAATGAGGACACATTTTAAATAGCTAGTGAAACCTAACGATTCTAGGTTATGTTTACCCTAATTCTTCGAACAACATGGTCAAAATACCTTTTCCCACGTTTCTCCGTTGCAACCAAGACAGACTCCATAATTTTCTATTCTGCCTTTCTTCATTTTTTTCTTTTAAATCATTAATTGATAGAAAAGCAGCAATAGCTGCCTGTCTTCGACGAATCGCCGCCTGTATAATCGCGTCCATTTTGACAAGTGCCCGCTCGCAAGCAGCAGAGCTAGCATGGGACCGAGCAGAGTAGCACGCACCGTTTGAAGCGGAGCCTGCAGCACAGCCTGCCTAGCTTCACGCGGCTCTGCCTGCAGTGCACCCAGCAGCACAATCAAGCAAGCAATCCAGCAAGAAAAAAAGCACCGTGTGCAGCGGACTTTAGACCCTACTTTGACGCTAAAAATGTCCGAAACCGGCCGTTTTGCCACGTTTAGCGTCAATCCCATATCAATATGGATAAATAAAAATAACCATTTATTAGTTATCAGCAAAAATAAACTAGTATCTGTGATACAAATATGAAGGCTATTCTCAACATTCTTATTTAATAGATATATTGTTCATAATATTCTAATCATATCGCTAACGCATGGTACATTGAAATATCCACAAGCACTCGTACAATACTTCAAGGTCCCAAATCTTTTTAAATACGAAATAATTATTTGAATATTGCCTTTCTTTAACTTTTTGGGCTGTTAAATATTCAAAACTATTTTTGAAGAGTTCAATATGAATGTTTTCTGTTATTTTTTTTAGAAATATTCATCCTTACACGCTTAAAAAAAAACTTGAAGCTAGATATTTAAATTTTATTCTTTGTAATTTATCATTTAAATGAGTACAATGTCAAAAGTGGCTATTTCAACAATCTTATTTTTTCATCGTTTTATTAAGCACAGACTTAAATGAACTCATTGAGCATCATAATGAATGCAATTTCACTAAAAAATACAAATATTTACTTTAATATTCAACCACAGAACAAATTTTTTCTCAACTAAAGAGTCTTAAAATTTGTATGAGAATAATATCCATCAGGAAATAAGTTAATATTAACAATGAAATTACTGTTTTTGTAACGAAGTGTCTTGTCGTTTTGAAATTCGAGATGAGTAATCAATTATTCTTCATAATTATGCCCTGCCTTATTTTCCAACAAATATTATAAAAAAATTAAAACAGTAAACATTTTCTCATTAAAATAAATGATTTTCTCCACAATCAGTAAATATTAATTATTATAATTATTAAATATATATTTCAATATATTTTTCAAATTTTTAATTTATTCATAATATTTTTTGCTAACAGTAATAAATATTTTAGGTGGAGTCTACACTGCCGACGCCGGCAACAAACAATCTTACTGGCACCGGCAAGGAAGCTGGTTGTCATCTGTTTTTCACGAGAAGAAATATACGATATAAAAAAGAATTACCTATATAGTTATGCAGATATCAGAAAATGTAATTTTCGAAATCAAAACTAATAAAAATCATGTTCTTAAAAGGAAAAATAACCTGTTAGCATTTTTTTTTTCATGAAAATACGGTGAGCGTAAACCAAATATTTTCGGTGTCAATAGGAACTTCTTTGAATATAACCGATTATTCATTTAAATTACGGACATTGCTACTTATTAGAATGAAAAAATGTCGATTTTATTATTTAATTGAATAGATTCTGAAAAATAAAAAAAACGAGGAAACGCTTATGCGGAGAAGTTATTTTTTACGAATATATTTTTGAAAATGAAGCTTCGTCCCATGTGCCTATTGTTATTGTTTGACCCTCGGTATCACGTCTCTGAAGCTAGCACCGCCTTTTTGGAAAATCAAATTCAAAACTATCCTATAATTAAGGGCTCATTTAGGGCTTTTAAGGGCCGTAAGTCCTAAATTTTGGGCTCTGCAATTTTTTATAAAAAACGGGTTGCGCGCTGACTTCACATGAAGCTAGCACCGCCACACCTGTAACATCGAAACTATTCATTTTATCTGATTCGGGTTTTTTCAGAAATTAAGGGCTCATTCAGGGCTGGTGATCCCCACTGGCCCTAATCCCGCAGTCCTTTTGGTTATTTTTAAAACGGTGCGCGCTCTGGTTTCACATGTGAAGCTGGCCCCGCCACACCTTTAACTCCGAAACAAGTGCTGCAATCTATTCCAGAATCAAAGCAGACTTAAGGGCTCGTTAAGGGCTGGAAAGAACCCTAGGTCTCAAATTTTGGGCTCTGCAATTTTTTATATAAAATGCATTGCGCGCTGACTTCACATGAAGCTAGCAACGCCATACTTGTAGCTTCAAAACTGTTCATTTAATCCAATAGATATAGGCTTTTTCAGAATGTAGGGCACATCTGGGTCTCCGAAAAGGTCACAAAGTACTTTATCATCATAGTACATTTTTTAGTTCTTAGAATGCAGCCCTTAGTCATATAACGGAAGCTGTCAAACGTAACATTAGCAAAACGTTATTACAAAAAATTACATTAGAAATTAATTCTATTTCTACTAACCCTATATGCTCTTCTTACATTTTCGTTACGGTGTAGGTGATCCTTAAAGAAAAATACAACTTCTATCAAACTATGTATATTCTGATTTTTCACTCTAAAATCACTATTTTTGAAATTAAAATAAAAATTTTTTTTTTAAATTTGAGTATTGGTTATTTGGTCCCTTTTTTATTGTCCTGCACTCTAAAGTCTGGAGCCATCTAAACGTGCGAAAATTCGGATAATGAACAACTCAAGCTTAGATATCTGTGTTCACCCTCACCACTAATCCCACCGGCTATTGCCGGGCGCATCTAGCATATCTAGATTCGGATAGATGGGTTGGCATAGATGAGATCTTACGATTAGGTTCCATTGTGCTTATAACGTTTTTGTTCTCATTCATCCACATACCTGTCAATGATCTAACTAATATTAATCATATTTTCCCTTGTTATTAACAAATTGCATCTAAAAAACTCGCAGAATGAGCAATTGTGAAAAGCTTTAGGTACATTTTTCAAAATTCCTTTGCCTGGCTTGCCAGTGGTAGTTGGTGACGTAAACTTATATTCTGATGAGTTCAATGTAACTACAAATGTGATTCATATAAACAAATTTTGTAAATAATTTGCAGTCATATTATGTTGCTGTAACTTTGTCCCGTCGCCTTAACACACTCAGCCATCTAAAAGTTAAAATTTTTTTTTCATTTTTGTCGGATATGAATTTTAATTTATTACATCGTAATATTTATTTCAATAAAACATTAACAATTTTCAAACATTAAAAGTGCTTGATGTGTGAATAAATTATTGAAAATAATAAAGTTTGTATGATTATACTTGCGATTAGGCTACGAAATAATTATAGTTTATAATTGTAAATAATTCATACGTTGGGCTTAATAGTCATTTACGCAATAAATAAATAATTAAAATAAATTAAATCAATCATTTATGTTAAAATTTGATTTTCTGTAATATTATCAATATAATAATCAGTATACATATTATAATTATTATACATTTAATATCAATTTATTTTAACTTTAATATACATATCATTCAATTTAAATAAAATGTTTTTAAACATTCTTTAAAAAAATCGTTGTTAAGAATACAGCTCTTATATCAATATTTCAATCACCTTCAATAATTATTGTTTATTATCTTAAATATGTAATAGTGTACATTTAATCATTACTTGAGCATTTATGCAATCATGTGTTGTAATTTCCTAAATCTTTTATCTAAAATTATTATTTTCTGAATTCACTTCTGTAATTTTTGTTTCAGTCCGAACCGTAATTCTGTCTAAAAACTACCTAAAATCTGGACAGTTTTCATATATTCAAATTTAATAGATACATTTTCAAACAATTCAGAAAATGAAAACCACAAGAAATCAAAAAAGGGACAAAACTCATGTAAGGGACCTCTAAATCATATCAGATTTAACGTGTTTTTTTTTAAATTGTGGAATAATCACTAAAGGGTACAACTTCGGCTCGTATGCGTGTTGGAATTCGAAAATTATTTCATGTAATCACCCTAATTCAATTTAATTTCATTTAAAACACCGTTTTTGTAAATATAATAAGCTTTTAGAAGTTGATTTTAGTTAAATATAGCAATGTGGAAAACCTGAATATTGACAATGATATGTCATTATAATTAAAGACATGATAATGACATCTGATAAGTATCAATATTTTAAAATTCAGTTTTTAATTATTATAAGTAATTTAGGACACTCTTGATTGATACATATTAGGAATCTGTAAAAATCATTTCTTTTTTCACTCGAGAAAATGAATTCTAATATTATAAAAATTACAACTGGATAAGGATCATTTATTTTTTTTCGTTTATCACGTAGTATACAAATGATTTGTTCCTGGTCCTTATCTACTCGTCATTCTCATACTTTCAGAAATTTGTAAATTCCGTTGCGAACATTTGTCGACATTTTGGTATATAATAGAATACATACATTGTGCACATATTTAACATGCCCGAATAAGTTCTTACTATATTTTGGTATGTATACCATTAAACCATTTCCCTTTCAGGGTAGGCGTGACACTACCCGATTCGGGTAGTGTTTCTAGGTGGATAGTTTCTTGTAGTAAATAACTACAAGTGTGGGCTCACCACATTTTGTAAAAATGCCCAGTTTTAAAATTTACGAGATAGAAAACTGGATAAGGGCTTTTTTCGTTGTTCCCCTATCACAGAAATTTTTTTTTGTTTATCCTGTAAAATTTCATTTCTGGTTCTAATCCATTTGCCATTCTCATATATTTTAATTAATTCCTAAATTCCAGTGCGAACATTTTTCACAATTTTCACATATAAAAGAATAAATATATTGGACATATTTAACATGCTCGAAGAACTCCTTATTATATTTTCGTGATTTAAAAAAAAAAAGACGCTTCCGCGCAAAAAAACTTTTCTCTCAGTGTTATCAAATTTTCAATTTAGAGTTCTTAGGAACATCTGCTTTCATAATTTATTTGAAATTTTATCGTCTTAAAGTTGAAAACTATCGTAGAAAACTTTTTTTTCATCCCCTAAAATTTTATTGTTGGCCCTCATCCATTTGCCATTCTCATACCTTCATAATGAAATCTATTATGGCATTCGATTTATATTTGAGGTAGTAAATACAAACATATGTTCAAAATTCTAATGCCTTTATTGGTGAACTAAGTCTACATCACTTGAGGAAGCACTAAGAAGCTTAAATTTGGGACATGTCCCCAGGAACACGCGGACAACTTTTGTTAGTTTCAGAAAATTTAATTATGTTTATCATTTTAAATTGAATTTTAATAAAAAATTGTAAGACTTACAAAAGATTTGAATTTTGAATTAAAAAATTGTAACACTTACGAAAGTTCTA
>CAKNYM010040839.1:0-24964 GCA_932195095.1 Andricus curvator
TGGTGCCAGCGGAATATAGTCAACTTCCGTAAATTCTGGACGTAACAGAAATACATAGCGAAAATGAGAAAAGTGATTTTTTTTCCAAGTTCTACTATGTTTTTCCTTGTTTTTCGGCAGAAGAATAAAGTTAAATGGTTTTAGCATGGAGCAAAGAAAAATAAACGATAAAATAGTTTAAATTTTGCAAATAAATGTGATTAAAGAACTTGAAATTACTTGTTTTAAATATCCTAATTTAAGAATGCGTTAATTTTTAAATCATGTTTGAAATTGTTTAATTATTAACCCAATTAATGATACTAAAATTAGGCCTATGACTTACATACTAAATGAGACAATTGGCTGTAAAGACGCAATTCATTTTATAATTCGTCATGAAAAAGCAATCTTAAGGCCATGTTACGAGTGGGTCACGTGACCGGATTCCTACCATACCGACACTTTTTTTCAAAATTAACTTACGTTCACACGAAACGTGTTATCGATTTGAAAATTTTGGATAATAAATAAGAAGCGCTAAGAAAGGCGGCTCTGGCCCTACATTTTTATAATGATGAAAAAAGTTTTTTTTGTCAATATTTTTTTTTTGCTTTTTTCATGATTATTAAAATTTAGAACCAGAGCCGCCTTTCTTAGCGCTTCTTATTTAATGTCCCAAATTTTCAACTCGATATCGCGTTTCGTGCGAACGTAAGTTGATTTTGAAAAAAAGTGTCGGTAAGGTAGGAATCCGGTCACGTGACCCACTCGTAACATGGCCTTAAGCCTGTTGAGCGGGGTTCACAAAATGGCGAAATCCATAAAGCACTCAAAATTTACCAATAACATTCGATAATTCGGTTTTGAAAATGCACTTTGAAAATTTTCTAGACCCCGAAACGGGTTTCCCAGTGGCAGAACATTGGGTAACTATCTGGTTTTTCGAAAAAAATACGGTAACTTCTAAAGAGTGAGAGTGAAATAGAGAAGCAAGAACGTGATGTATGAAGGAAGTCGACTGACAGCTGATGGCCCTGATAGCTCGACCGTACTGGAGCATACTACGAAAATGCACTGTCGGTAAGAGACGCATCTGTCTTGGCGGGAATTTTAAATTTGAATAAAAAATGCAATTCGTGATTTTCTTTTTTTTTGTTTATTGACAAGTCCGAATGATTGGCGAATGCAACAGTATCCTGCAATTTAAATAAATAATTAACTTGTTCTTAGAATAATAAACGTGGTCTCGGTAGATGAAAAGTGTGCAAGTGCTAAAAGGATGCCACTGTCGTGAACTCGCTGATAATAATCAATAATAATTTTGCAATTTTCTTCAAAATTATTTATTGAATTATTCACAAATCTTGTTTTGACATAAATTATAATAATTATAAAATTCAAGTCCTAAACTACGACCCAAAACAGATTTATGTGTAAACATCTTGGGCAAACGTTAACTGAAATTGAAATTTGACATAAAGCAAATAATAACTCACGCACATGTGGGAGTATAAAAATTGATTTTCTCTTATATGTAATGGCGTGCAAAAGTATCTGGACATCTATTTTCCAATAGGTTGAACAAGCACCCTAGTTTTAATAATAATAAACTGTATTTTTAAATAAAGATTGAAAGGAATTCCATTTTATCATGAATCATCTTTGCAAAATAAGCAGGAAGAAGATACTTAATTAAAAATAAAATTCCTTCAATTTCTCATACCTTAAGTTATTCCCTATAAATAATCCCTGATGAGAAGGTCTAAGTTGACCTCCCTTCGTAGTATAAAAAGGACGGAGAAAGGAAAAAGTGAGAGGTTGGTATTTTGTTGACTTTTCCCCTTCTTCTCCCTCTTTTTTCATTATGTTATTCTTGTCTCTAATGAGACGAAAGGTGAGGTTGTTTAGGAATTTTATTTTTAATTATGTATCGTTTTCCTGCTTATTTTGCTCAAATGATTCATGATAAAATGGAATTCTTTTCAATCGTAATTTAAAATTTTTTAAATAGACACTAAACTCATGATTCTTTCCAATCTGCAGGGTTTGCTCATGAATAATTTAAGATTTCTTTAAATTGGGTTTCCAACATTTTTTCCTCAATTTTCGAGTAAGGAATCTTTCTTTTTATTTAAATTTTTGTAATGAGAATGTATTGAATTTTAGTAATTTTTAGAAACGTATTTAAATAATTTGGATTGTTTTCTTTTCCTAGTTGTGAAAATTTAATAATACTGATGCGGGCCCATATAATTTCTCTGAAAGAACTCTGGATACGCTTTGAGGTTCGCTATGTCTGTTATAATAAATTTAAAATAAAGAAAAGATAACGTTCCATATCGAGGCCTAAGATGCTTACACATCAAAAGCAAGGCTAAGTGCATGAGACATTTATCATATCCGCCATCTGGGAACGTAACTTACGCGGAAAACGTATTATGCGTCAAAAGCTCCAGAGTGCGCGTAATGGCCTTTTCATACCTCGCTTGCCGGCGCGGCGGTGGCAAGCAGCCTGCCTGCAGAAGGTCCACAAGAGTGAAAGAGAGAGAACGATTAGAATAATTCGTCTCTTTCGCTCTTATGGACATTCTACATGGAATCTGCTGATCTGCAATCGTGTGAAAGCTCCCTACCTACCAACATATCGAAATATCCATTCACACTCCGGAAAATTCAGTGAAATCTAGTAATATTTTTGTAATCAGAAAGTCCACAAGAGCTCTGACACGAGTGAAAGAAATGGAAAACAGCCTGTCTCTTTCACTCTTGTGAACTTTCTGCATGCAATTTGCAATTGTGTGAAAGCGCTCTGAGTTTCTGAAGATAACTAAAATGTTACTAGGTTTAACTGAATTTTCCGAAGGTATAAAAGAGCCAAAAGGTTCATTTACACCTCTGTTTGACGAACTATCTTCCTCTCACTGTAACACGTGACAATATCATAAGCTTACCTCATTCGAAAAACTTTCCGAGGAAAATATCGGGAGCATTTCTAGAATGAGATAAACTTATGCTATTGTTTCATGTAGAGTGAAAGAGAGTTTTTCAACAGAGGTGTGAAGGAGCCTTTAAAGGCTACCCTACTGAAAAACCCTACATAGTAAACTACCTGAAACTACATTGGATATAGAGTGACCAGACATATCAAGACGCCACAAAGAAAGAAAGAGTAACCAGACGTCCTCATTTTGCAGGACATGTCCTACTTTTCGCTTGCCTGTCCTCCTTTCCTCTTCATTGCATGTGTCGGCAAATAAAATTTTAAAAAAAATTGATAATTCAAAAAAAAAATTTATTTTGGTCTTTGTATGGGGGGGGGGGGGGGGGCGAAGTTATGTCCTCCTTTTTCCACTTGGGCATCTGGTCACCCTACATTGGAACCTATGTGAGAATCCATATGGGATACTTTTTTGAATCCCTTTATACGATCCATGGATGGGATTGCAATTAATATTTAAGGAGTGCGCAGTAGTTTTCTACGAAAGCTACGGCTGCGAAGTATTTTTGGGGGGTTTTTAAGATTGCCGACTATGCACTAAAAACTTCCAAAACAAATTTCATTAAAAAAAATTATAATCCCATGTGGGATTAAATGTGGGAGCAATTCATAAATTTCCATAACGGTATTCATATAAGAACCCATGTGGAAACCCACAAAATATTTCCCATCCTATCTCAGACGTCATTTGAAACAGGAATTCAAAAAAGGATCCCATATGGGTTTCCACGTAGTTTAATATGTAGGCTTTTTCAGTAGGGGTGTACTAACACTATGCCATCTGTATTATAAAGTCACATCTTATATCTGTTACGGTTTACGTGATATTTATTGTTGATAATAGCAATAACGATAAGTCACCCTCAGATCACGCGAAACATTCCAGGGGCGTTCCGTACTATAAGAGTCTCTACTAAAAAAAAGTCAGGACTTCTGACCATAATCCTTTTATTAGGGTCCCAAGAATAGAAAGCCATATGGAACCTAATCGGTTTTGGCATATCTGTTTCTCTTTACAAGATACATTTATATTTAATACATTTCATTTAAATTTTGTAGACAATTTTCTAGATATCTGAAATCGTCCAAAATCCATATATTTTGAATTTCTAACTTTTGAATTTGTTTATATGCGAAATGAAAAAAAAATTATCTTTAACGTTTAATCCTTTTCGGTTGGCCTACCTGCGGTGCTGGCCGATGAGCGTTGTGAATTAACATATATTCAGAAATAGTCAGACTAGTCAGGAATGGTCAGGACGTACATAAATCGTCAGAACTTCTGACCATTTGTGACGATTCCTGACTTTTTTTTAGTAGGGGTGTTAAAGGCCCACGAGTGAGCGTCAGTAAAAATGGACTCTGGTCCGGGGAATCGATCCCTTGGCCGCCGACTCGAAGTCATCCGATCATCTACGCCTCACCGCTGCCACCCTTGACTCTAAGTCAATCTTCGGGCTGGAAAGGGGAAAGCTATGTGAATGTACGACATTACAAGTCACCAATAATCGTTTACGAAACACTTGAAATCGTTATCAACAAAAAGAATTTTTTTAAAAGCGCACTTAGAAAAATATTTGATAGAATGGACAAATTGGAAAAAAGGGTTAGAATTCTCGAATTTATGTATTTTTGGGGAGTTTTTAAATGTATAAGGGGGGTAAAAGGGGAAAAAGGATACGTATACTATAATCACTCCAATATATGTATGTCCTCTCCCGCAATCAATATTGCTATGTAATATTGCTGCAACATTGAAGTAATATTCCAATTGATCAATAGTGTCGTGATTAGTAGATATAATTAAAAACACAAATACAAAATCGTGTTTACATTTTGTGGCAATATTGCCGAGCGATTACTGAGCATATTTAAAGAAATATATTGCAATTATTGCGTAGCAATATTAAACTACCCAATATTGATCCGGATCAGACCAGGACATTCATACATTCCTGCAATGTTGCCAATTTTGCCATGAACCATTGCAGCAATTTTGTTACAATGGCTACTAGTTCGTTACATTTTTATAAACAATTTCTTCCGCATAAACTATTCTCATGCAGATTGACGTTACAAAAAATAGACCCAATATCTTTTCAAACTATCCTCTGGAATCTTACGAATTACTACAACGCAGACGCGTCAGTTTAACGAATCACAATTCATTTCCAATGCCGTTCCTTGTAACCATGCTCCACTTTATTGATATTTAGGAAGAAAGGGAGTAGAAATAACCGTGACATGAGCGTGAAAGGAAGATAGATTTTTCTTCGTCGTGTATGATAATAATGTATAAGGTGTCGTATAGTGTATCCTCACGCAGAACATCAACTCTATGATTCGTATATGCGATGAAGAAATATTTCGAGTGTTTCTTTTTTTAAACAAAGAGATGCATTAAACTCGCGGTAAATTATTTTGCTTTAAAAACCACATGACTATTTTCCCCAAATTGCTTATTTTATTGATAGACAAGTTTGTATATATGTGAAGAAATGGAATTCGCTGACGGTAGTAATTGATTTATGCCAATGTTTTCCTGTACGAATAATTACAGTAAGCAGGGTTATAGATACGGGAAACTGACGGATAAGTGGAATTCTAGTGCAACATTATCTTGTGAATTCTGGATCACTTATAATAATCCCAGAAGACTTTTAGTTGGAAAGTTGAATATAAACAAACTATGGCTACAGAAAACTATAAATACAGGTTCGTCACGTATTACGCACAGAGAGAAAATTAATAATAAGCCTAGAAAGTACAAAGAAAATATACGTTGTTTGTGATTATAAACTATATATATATGCTTATGTAAAACTGTACGTGTTTTATTTTTATTATAACGTGCATGATTTATTCTATAGAAACAGTTATATAATGAGCAATTAAGCCACGCCTGTAGTCTTAATTCAAAATTAAATATCTCAAAACGTTTTTAAAGTTTTCCTAAATCCTACAATCAGTTGACCTTGACGCTTATACGAACACTCTTGCGCACCTTATTCATAATAATTTGAATCTCTGATGTCTTTACTTCTTCCTTTATTGGCTTCTTTTTTAATTTAGGAAATTGATTGATTTTTTGTCATTTGTTGATGTTATCAGCTTATAAGTTTGTATTTTGTCACACTGCAACTCGCGATTACCGAGCAATATTATGAATGAACACTGTTAACAGGTATGCTGCATCAAATAAATAAAAAACTATATTATTTCGTCAAATTTAATATAATATTTTCAAAAGAAGTCTGTGTGGGAACGTAATTGTTGTAATTGGAATTCATTAACGTTACATGGTTAAAAAATTTCCAATGCATTGCCTGAACTATTTAGCATAAGGATTGAGTAGAATCAGTCAAATATATCTGTGTGGTCCAAATTGTATTTCAAATATTTATTTATAACTCTCATGATATTATACTTTCCTTCTGATCAAAAGGAAATCTTTGCCAGCTCCGGGACATTCAGAACTGAATGTAAGCTCAGTTTTGTCGTTTGGAAAAGACCTGAGTAAGATAACAATGCCAGTTATATTTAACGAACCTCTGTCTTTCCTTCAACGAGTAGCCGAATACATGGAATATTCCAAATTATTGAAGCAAGCATCTTTGGAACAAACTCCTGCCGGAAGATTACAGGTATATATACGTAATTATATGCCTTATAGTTTGGTAAAAAATACCGTTTGAGCCTACACATATTATATTCAGCTCTACACATATAGCTATATGGGATCCTTTGAAGGGCCTCATGAATTAAGGCATGGATTCCTGATCAAAATATTTCCTAATATTTATAATAGTACACTTTAAAATCGACTTTTATACTTTCACAGTACGTAGCAGCTTTTGCAGTAAGTGCACTAGCTTCCAACTGGGAACGATTGGGAAAGCCATTTAATCCTCTCCTCGGGGAAACATATGAGCTACAACGTGAAGACTTCCGGTAATATCTTTATATTTATACAGATTATCGATATGTGTACTATGTTTAATAATTTTCCTAACTAAAATCGGGAAATTTCAAAAACAAACTGCCGGATCCAATATGGCGACCAAAAAATACAAAAATTGGTTTGATTTTAATTAAAACTTTTTTTTGTATGGATTTTTGGGGCCACTTATTTCAAATTTGTTTTCGGAAGTTCCAGAAACAAAATAATGAGTAGTGTTGAAAAAAATTTCGAAATCTGTAGGGTCGCTCAACTCTACACCAAGCTTTTACAAATCGACAGTAAGGTTTCAAAAAGGCACTTTGCAAAATTTCCTTTGCCACCGAAGGGGTTTCTCTGTAGCAAGAGTTGCCTATAGTATATGGTTTTTCGAAAATGAGAAAATATCTGCTAAGAAGCGAGAGTAAAAAAGATACGTGGAAATCAGGAGAAGTAGAAGCGTAGAAGGCCAAATAAAGCGATAAAATTAGATTACACTTGTGGACCGCATTGTACGACAAAATTTTAGATCAAAAATTAAAAAAAAAAAAAATTCTAGACCAATCCCTACAAAAAACGTCTGAAACGTATTCAAAAGTATTGCACTATGAATTCGACGTTGTTGAAAATCTTATTTCCAGAGAACATCTCGTGAATGCGATTCAATACTTAGCAATCGCATATTTTCTGCTTCGCATTAAATCGCATTTAGACACATTCTGTTTCGTATTCAGTCGCATTCTGTAGCATTAAAACATATTAGAACTCTCGCATCAATACGTATTGAACGCGAAATCTCTCACTTCACATTCAGACGTATTCAAGATTTAGACGCTATATGCGAACTCTCGCATTATAAAAACTATGGGATTTCTCTCCCTGAAATACGAGTTTGTCGCAAAGCAAATTTCCAGAAAACATCTCGTGAATGTGAAGCAATATTTTTTAATCTGACGATTTTTTTGCAGGGTTCGTCTATTAGCTCTATCAGCTGGTGGCGGCGATGACTCGGGCTCGCCGAAAAAAGAAAGAATTGATACGAATTAACATCTTTGAATGCGCGTGAATCCCGCTTGCATAAATCAAAACTTGGTGAAATTCGCCGGGATGAATTGGGGCGAATTTGAGTGTGTATTTTACTCACGAATTCAGACGCAGGTTTGCGTGCCCTCTGACGCATTGAAGTGAATTCGCCGACTTGAAACTTTTATACCGTATTTGATTTGCGGGGTGTCTTAATATTTTCAATTTAATTCGTATAAATACTTTCTTTTTTGCTGGGTGGCTCGCTGCTGGCGAGCCATCAGCTGATAGAGCTAACATATGATTCCGAAGGTTCCCGCAGAACGTTCCAGGAACATTCCCGGAACGTTGCGTGCTATTAGGGTACTCAACTGCCATGTGGCGTGTACTTTTCTTTTGAAAAGATAAAGCAGAAATATACCGATACATATGAATTTAGGTAATTCTATTCTTTTTTCTCATCTGCATTTTCTTCTACTTGCGTATGTATTTGCGAATCATCAATCATTGTGTATTTCCACGAAGTATTATAAGGAGCTCCGACTCTATCGGCGCCTTCAAAATAAATTAGAAAATTATAATAATTTTGTAATTTATTACTGCTGTCATTGCATACTTTTGTTTTTATTTTCCCTTCACATTTTTAATTTTCTCTTTCTTCAGCTTCATCCTCATCTATTAGAATGATTTCATCGATTACACTATTGGCGAACTCTCCAGCTTCTGTGGTCAATATTAGAACGGATTTCTCGATCTTGTTACTCGGCAACAACATACGCCGGTATGCTAAAAGAATGAAAAAACTTTATAATATTCAATTTCTTAAAACAATTACTTTTTTCTGTTTTGCAGCTTTAAAAAAAACGAGAAAGAAAATCGAAACTGTTTTAATTATGCATTCCGTGGGAATCGAACCTTTCCAGTAAACTCTAAATTGAACACAGGCATGATGATATTCTCCCTGAGTGCATAACTGACACAGTTTCATTTTCTTCAAAGATGTTAAAAATACCACGAGGTCTAAAGATTTCAAAATAGTGAAAACATTTTTTCATATATAGATTTAAGTTATTTTTAAAAACAAAAATACAATAAACAACTTTAAAAATAAATTTTTTATTAAAAAAAAATTGTCGCGAAATTACCTCTCAAATTTGTATAATCGTCTTTGATGGCATCCACTGAACACTTATCAATATTGAACTTCACCACATGTTTGTACACCTCTCTCACTATAGGTTAATTGTGGCGAAAAAGTCCTTTTTCGTGCGCATCAATCAAAACACATATGTGGGCGTCCGCATGAAAAGAGCCCTTATAGCCGGGTTTACTTTACGAAATATATTCGCGTTTTTCTAAGTTGAGATAAAAATGATTATTTTTGGGTTTGAGTGAAGGATGATACTGGAAAAATATGAAATGTGTGCTTATGGCACTCATGTTTACATGCGTTTTTCTCGAAAACTGGTTTTTCCAAGTTCCAACTTCCAAAATGCCCCGGTGACTCATTTTTCTACTTACAGGGTTCATTTTAGGCCTAAAATGTCGGGAATTTATCTGGCTATATGCCCCTATACGTAACACCATACTGGCCATAAGGGCCGTTTTCATGTGGACGGCCAAATATAATGCATTTGATATACTCTTCTTTCAGCGTCATGTTTCACGGTATACTGATCAAAGAAAAAAAAACCTGAATTCATATTCACGTGTTTGCGTAGACTTCGAGCCTCGCATTTTTTATCACTTTAGCATATTTTCAACTTCCTTTACAAATTTTGTGGCATTTTAGACATTCCGAATTAATACAACATATACAAAATTAATATTTAATTTATTTAAACCGATAGTCCAGTCAAATTAGACGAAAAAAATCGAAATGTTGAAACTCGAAGATAAGAACAATTTTTTTTGCTTAAAATGTTCAAATAGATGTATTATTGAAGCTCAGAAACTGCTAAGGGATAATGCTTCAAGATAAAGTGTTTGTCAAATGGATAAGAAAAATTCATAATTTTTGTTATAAACAATAATTTTTTCCATACTTACACAGGTCCGAAAAATCTGAAATAATAAAGAATAAGCGAGTATCAATGAGGATATTGTATTTTTTTTACCAATTTTCCAATATTTCATAATATCGCTAAATAATGATAGAAGTTGTCAGAAGATACGAAAAATCATCTTTAGCTCATGAATAATGAAAGTTCTATTCGTTTTTTAGCTACTGATTGTTTAAAATTCAATTTAAATGTGTATATCTAAACACAATAACGTTACTGTATTTGCTATTATTAAATTTGTTTAAATTTCTTCCAAAGTAAAGTCTGAGATATTAGTTGCAAAATGAGACCAAGGAA
This sequence comes from Andricus curvator, assembly GCA_932195095.1. Taxonomy (NCBI): domain Eukaryota; kingdom Metazoa; phylum Arthropoda; class Insecta; order Hymenoptera; family Cynipidae; genus Andricus; species Andricus curvator. Next base: position 10,301 of record CAKNYM010040839.1, read on the forward strand.
AACAAAACATCATTATTGGTTTCCGAGTTGCGTGCACGACAGATTGTCAAAGCAACGAGGGAGTCGCTGTGTTGCCCGCTGTGCGAGGCGCAAGCTGCTTGCTTGATAGGTATATGTATAGCTACTCTCTTCAAAAACCTTTCGGTTACACAAATTAAGGCGCTTCCTCAGGCTTGATTTTTAGCCCATGTATTCGTTGATCCCATTTTCCTCCTACACGGATGAATTGTTTGATGTAATATTTTAACCACATAATCTCAATGGCATAATGCATAAAACTAAAGTCTTCGTTTTTTGAAAAACGGTCTTGTTTTTTTGTTTTTTTTAATTAATTGAAAATCTGCTTCATTTATGCGCCTGGAAACGAGCAATCCGCCGCCGGGAAAGCGCGCACAGTACACTCTAAAGCAGGCGCTTCCAAGTAAATGGAAAACCCTCGTCTAATTCACCGTGAACTTTTTCGAGGATGCTTCAACCCAGGGGGTCGGTCGTAACTCTTCCGTCCTTTCTATTGTTGCCGTGCGACACGATTCGAGCCGCTTGAACGAAATTGATAATTAGTCAAATATGCAGAAATTGAATTTTAATATGCTGCATTAGGTTCGTTACATAATTACGAGACGATCAAAAAAAGATAGAAAAAAATCGGTTAACCCGTTCAATTTCTGTTGGGAGTTTTCCTTATTTTTGCATTTTATTAAAGATTACCTTCAAAACTGAGAATATTGACAGATTTTCCTAATCCTTTTTTCCATTTTTTTCAATTTTATCATTTGTAAATTCTATCAGCTAATACAAATTTCATCGATCCATGTTTTCTTCAATTTCAGAGATATTCTACAGTATTTTAGAGATTTTTTAGAGTATTCATTGTCGGCGGGTGATTTTCTTTGGTCTTTATCGAAAGACAAGAGCAGATTCCAGGAGAGCAGATAATTGATAATTGTTTGTAATTACCTGAATTTTAGAATATACTTTTTGATATATTTTCATATAATTCGACCCCAGGAGCCCGAAAATGAAGTTCTTGAAAAATTTCCGTGTGTGTTTAACTTTTTTCTGTTCACCATATCTGGAAAAGTAAAAGAGCTGCAATCAAGAAATTTTTGCGAAGATTGATATCTCGGATTGAGATCCAGGTCTGGTAGGTACTTTGTACTTTTACAAGAAAATATCTGTAATTATTTTGTTGAAAAATCATTTTTTTAAACTCGTTGTTTTTTCACTTTTTTCCTTGAAAGTTTGTTAAAAACTAAATAATTTAATTTAATAATATACTTTTGTAGTAAATCAATCTTCTTACTTGATATTTCATCTTTCTTGGTTCAAAATGCAACTACTTGGTCTACAATTACTCTTTTTTATTTAATAAATCAACTTTTTTGTTTGAAATCCGTCTTCTTTGCTGCATTGAACGGCTCTTTATTTAAGATGGACTTTTTTTTTCTTCTAAATGTGAATTTTTACAATTGCAGTTGCAACTTTTATACCTTTGTATACTTTTTGTACTCTTATTTTTACTGAATACTTTTAAGTTACTATAATATTGAAAGTTGAGAATGCATTTTTTTGCAGAAAATTAAAACTGAAATCTTTGGCAATCATTTCAATACTTTCAGGATCCATTTGGAAATCATTCTTCCTCCACTTTGAAGACACTTTCAGGCGATTGGAAAGAAAAATGATCACTTTCTATCTCTACATGGTCAAACTATGCATTTTATTCTTAAATTTGGTTGTAACATAAAGAAATCATTCTTAGTACTTTGAAATTATCTGAGTGGTAATATTTAGTGATTATGATTGGTCAAACGAATATTATTTGTTTATTCTGTAAACAAATTTTATAAACAAATGCATTGTTTGGTAAATTATATGCAGAAAACAGTACTTTCTTTGTAATCGCCTTCAAATTAAACAAGAGACGATGTTTATCCACGAACAATTGTCAATCGATATTATTTGTCTTTGCAGTAAACAAATTTTATAAACAAATGCATAATGTGGTCATTTATAGAAAGACAGTAATTGTTTTTCTGTCTAGTCATCTTCAAATTACAAAAATTTTGATTTTTAGTGATGAAGAATTGTCAATCGATATTCATTTTCGTTTATGTTATAATCAAATTTTATAAACAAATGCACAGTTTCGGCACGTGATCGTTTTTCTTTTTAATCGTCTCAAAATTACACGAGTGGCGATATTTAGTGACAAAGAATTGCCAAAGAATTGAAATATGATTTCTTTATGTTACAACCAAATTTAAGAATAAAATGCATAGTTTGACCATGTAGAGATAGAAAGTGATCATTTTTCTTTCCAATCGCCTGAAAGTGTCTTCAAAGTGGAGGAAGAATGATTTCCAAATGGATCCTGAAAGTATTGAAATGATTGCCAAAGATTTCAGTTTTAATTTTCTGCAAAAAAATGCATTCTCAACTTTCAATATTATAGTAACTTAAAAGTATTCAGTAAAAATAAGAGTACAAAAAGTATACAAAGGTATAAAAGTTGCAACTGCAATTGTAAAAATTCACATTTAGAAGAAAAAAAAAGTCCATCTTAAATAAAGAGCCGTTCAATGCAGCAAAGAAGACGGATTTCAAACAAAAAAGTTGATTTATTAAATAAAAAAGAGTAATTGTAGACCAAGTAGTTGCATTTTGAACCAAGAAAGATGAAATATCAAGTAAGAAGATTGATTTACTACAAAAGTATATTATTAAATTAAATTATTTAGTTTTTAACAAACTTTCAAGGAAAAAAGTGAAAAAACAACGAGTTTAAAAAAATGATTTTTCAACAAAATAATTACAGATATTTTCTTGTAAAAGTACAAAGTACCTACCAGACCTGGATCTCAATCCGAGATATCAATCTTCGCAAAAATTTCTTGATTGCAGCTCTTTTACTTTTCCAGATATGGTGAACAGAAAAAAGTTAAACACACACGGAAATTTTTCAAGAACTTCATTTTCGGGCTCCTGGGGTCGAATTATATGAAAATATATCAAAAAGTATATTCTAAAATTCAGGTAATTACAAACAATTATCAATTATCTGCTCTCCTGGAATCTGCTCTTGTCTTTCGATAAAGACCAAAGAAAATCACCCGCCGACAATGAATACTCTAAAAAATCTCTAAAATACTGTAGAATATCTCTGAAATTGAAGAAAACATGGATCGATGAAATTTGTATTAGCTGATAGAATTTACAAATGATAAAATTGAAAAAAATGGAAAAAAGGATTAGGAAAATCTGTCAATATTCTCAGTTTTGAAGGTAATCTTTAATAAAATGCAAAAATAAGGAAAACTCCCAACAGAAATTGAACGGGTTAACCGATTTTTTTCTATCTTTTTTTGATCGTCTCGTAATTATGTAACGAACCTAATGCAGCATATTAAAATTCAATTTCTGCATATTTGACTAATTATCAATTTCGTTCAAGCGGCTCGAATCGTGTCGCACGGCAACAATAGAAAGGACGGAAGAGTTACGACCGACCCCCTGGGTTGAAGCATCCTCGAAAAAGTTCACGGTGAATTAGACGAGGGTTTTCCATTTACTTGGAAGCGCCTGCTTTAGAGTGTACTGTGCGCGCTTTCCCGGCGGCGGATTGCTCGTTTCCAGGCGCATAAATGAAGCAGATTTTCAATTAATTAAAAAAAAAACAAAAAAACAAGACCGTTTTTCAAAAAACGAAGACTTTAGTTTTATGCATTATGCCATTGAGATTATGTGGTTAAAATATTACATCAAACAATTCATCCGTGTAGGAGGAAAATGGGATCAACGAATACATGGGCTAAAAATCAAGCCTGAGGAAGCGCCTTAAGCCAACTCGGAAACCAATCATGATTTTTTATAGTTTTTGGTTCCGTATTGTAAATGATATTTCAGCCTTTAATTTCGTACATGTAACACGAGAATTCTAGATCAATCTAAAAAATCTATACCCCCTACCCCGCACATTACTCCCTTCCTGCTCACCGAGCAAGTCACGCCTACCCCGAAAGGGAAATGGCTTAATGGAATATTAATAATAAACGTATTTTTAATTTAAATTATATTATATTTGTTAAACAATATATTTTTACAACGAATTTTTAATCGAATATTCTTTTTGGTCCTCGGTTATTCTCTATTTTTTAAAGAGTTTGCGAACGGGTGTTAAGTATGGAAAAAATGATTGTTTATAACAATTTGTTCCTGAAAATGAAAAATAAATTTTTTTTAATCCGTTAAACACTTTTTCTTTAAGACGCAGATTCGCCGAATGAGAACTCACTAAAAGTGTAACTTTTAAAAATATTATTAGTTTAACACAAAACCAACTCAACCCAGCCCTGATAAATTTTTTATTGCAAAAAAAATCGTTTCATACTCAGTAGAGCTTTCACTTTATGGATCTATAAAGAGGAAGTGAATATATATTTTTTATAACAATAAAAATTCTTACAAAACGTCGCTTACTCGTCGAAGGCGCACCCTTAACTAAGGAATTCATATTTCATAAACTATTGGTCGTAGAAGTTTCAATGCCGGCTCATTTAAAACCTTATTTTATCCTTCAAAAATCATTCTTGATACGCATTTACGCTATCTCTTACCCGAAACTAACAATCCACGCAAATTTGTAAAAAAATGTTTGCCATTTTCAGTTATTTGTTAATAACGAGAGTACATCTACTTTAATTTGCTCGAAAGTTTTTGAGCCTCAACAGTGCGTATGTCGCCTATCTAAACGTGTTAACCAAAGAAATGGCTGTTATCTTCGAGTTCTGGCACATATGCCAATTTTAGTTGACTACCAAAACATTGCTTTTATTCATCAATTGTGAATTTAGTGTTAAATTGTTTCCTTATACACTTCATACCTATGTATGATGTTGGGAAATTTTCAATGCTAAAAGTGAAATTTTTACTTATTTTTGTTATCATAAATATTTGAATAATTATTATAATAAACAATGAAAATAATTTTTTTAATTCTATTAAATAAGAGGGTTAAAACTGAAAGCAAGTTAATCCTGTTAAATTCCGTAAGATGAAGACGAGTGTTGAAGTCAATTTAATTTCTTCCATTAAGTATAATTTATTGTCAACATTTATTTAATCCAGAACAATTCTTTTTGACTGAAAGTGCACTCAAGGCAATCCTAAACAATTCCTCCTACGGCCAAACTCACAACACTTTAAAATCAAACGAATGTCGTTTTTTGCCATATTTGAAATCATTTTAATGCATTTCAATACACACCTTCTTAACGGGTATATTCTTTTCAAATATATTAAAGTGTACACAGTGATACCTTTACTTTACTACTACTATATATATATATACATAAAATTACTATTTTCAATTATTTTTTATCATTTGACGATCAAGTCTAAGATTTTCAATCGCATTTTTCCCTCTCCTAAAAACTTTAGACGCTGAAAATAATTTCAGGTTCAGATCAATAAAAATAAATAATTCTCATCTTCATTAATTAAATTTCAATTAAAAATTAATAATTTACATGATGCTTTTCATATAAAAATTACTCATTTACATGTGCAATAATGTAAAAGAGCGACACCTTACAACTGAATCTTTTCTCTCTTAGAATATTGTGTGAACAAGTATCGCATCATCCACCCGTATCTGCGTTTTATGCTGATAGCGAAGATTTCGTCTTCCATGGAAGCATACATCCAAAGCTTAAATTTTGGGGAAAATCCATAGAGGTACATCCTAAAGGTGTTCTAACAGTCGAGTTACCGAAGTAAGTACTCGATTGTATACGCGTGCACCTTCACACCCTTCCTCTCTACTGAAAAAAAACCTTGTGTTTTTCTCGACCGAAAATAACAAAAGGATTTTCTCATCCAATTTTTCAATAGGAATATATAAAATATTAATTTATAAGATGATGATGAATCAAACTGATCATTGTTTTGTATAAAATAGGTGGAATGAAGCGTACACTTGGCAGAATGTTAACTGCATTCTTCATAATGTTTTGGTTGGACAAATATGGATGGAACAGTTAGGTGCCTTAGAAATAAAGCAAACTGGCGAAGCTATGCTAACAGCTACTTTATCCTTCAAAAGCGCTGGCTGGAACGGTAAAGATCTTCATCGAGTAGAGGGTTTCATTACAGACCAAAAGTAAGTTATTCTGTCATACTTAACTTGTGCTTCTAACATTGTCGCAAGTTAAATGTATAAACATTAAACATGTACTGCTTTCTGCCTGCACTGTAACAAATTTCTCTTGGAACTTTCCATTAAATGTATTGGAAGTTTATTTCCGACACATAATGTAACGTTCCAAATCCAATACATGATATTGTAGTTTTCAAATGCTGGTATGGTTATATTCTCATACATGTATCGGAATATTTCCACACATATAATTCAATATTGCAGAAGTTACCACTAGACAATACCGAAAGGCAAAGACAGCTTGCCTCCTTGGGGTATACACAACATATTTTACGTAACACGAGAATATCGTACAGTAAAAAAAGGATCATTTTTGTTGCAGAGCATTTAACACCAGCGATCATTTGACTCTCGAGATCATAATGATCTGTCCATTCGAATCATTTTGATATGCTTTCAGCGTCATCTCTGTCAGACGAAACAACCTACATATGTTGTCTAACCGCGCGCAAGTGACAACTACACTTGACAGAAGATATTTTCTATTATCAGTATTCATTATTTTTTAACTTTTCAAGTACACAGCATGATGAGAAATCATAAAAAGCCCGCACATGAGATAAAGTACCCGAAAAAAAGTTGGCCATCTTGGCTTGAGTTGATGCATGATCCCGAATCAGATCATTGTGATCTCAAAAGTCAATCATTCATTCCGGCCCATCAAAATGATCTGGATTTCGGTATCATTTTTGTTGCATATCAAAATGATATTGATTCTCGTATAATTTTCAACGTTTTTTTCCCGTTAGTTTTCATGTTTTTGTGTAGCAGAAACATCTTTAATTATTGAATTTTCTTTGGCCAAAACGAATAACACCAAATTTATATCAGAGTATATAATTTTATATACCTGATATGGTCTATATATGTTTTCTTATACGCATTTTAATTGGTCATTTTTATTTTACAGTAAGAGAAAACTGTTATTTTTATATGGAAAATGGACGGAAAGATTACGCTCATGTGACCCATGTTTGTATGCGGAAGCCATTGAAAAGATTAAACGAGAAGCAAAAAGTCCCCAAGGAAGTCCAGGACATAAGAAGGTTCTAGCAAGACTGCACAGTTTAAAAGTCGGAGCATTTAAACCCTTACAGGCAAGAATTAGAAAGTTGCTGTTACAGACAGCTCGAATTATCTGTACCAGCTTCTTTGGCTAAACAAGATTTTAAGATCATGAACGCGTAGTGCGAAAGCGTTGAAGGCAATGCTCGAAAATAGAATTGTAAAATTATAAATTTGTATTGCAGGATGCAATGGATGAATCATCAAGTGGTGAAGGAGAAGATAATCCAACTGTGGACGAGATACCTGGATCGAAAAATTTATGGGAAGCAACAACAAGACCTGCTAACAGTGCTGATGTAAATACATAATAGTATTTTTTGACGACTGAGGGCAGTGTTGTGTAATGAAATTAGATTACAATTGTGACAAAAGGAAACAAATATCATTTCTGTAGTTTTTTCCACTTTGATTACGAATCCCGAAACGATATCTTTCCTTTTTGTCACCAAATTAGTACTGTGCCCGAAGAAAGCGCAAAATTTCATATTGCATTTTCAAGACGCATTTCATTTTTAACGACCTACATTCTTCCTGTGCGATTTGAGTTTACGCAACGGCTCTTGTAGTCTTTCAAATTTGTGATCAATTAAGTACGAAAAATTAATTCAATCTTCCCCAAATGCCGCTATGTCCTAGCCTTACTCAATTTTTGCGGAATCTTACCACAATAAATTTTCTTCATGTACTTATGTGTTCATGTCTCCTTTTGCACAGTTTTACCAGTTTACTGCATTTGCAATGTCTCTGAACGAGATGGAACCTGGAATGGAAAAACATCTTTGTCCAACGGACTCAAGATTAAGACCAGATATTCGAAAACTGGAAGCTGGAGATCAAGATGGTGCAGCTGCTGAAAAAACGAGATTGGAAGAAAAACAACGCGATTCACGTAAATTAAGAAAGCACAAAAAATGTCCAGAATGGGTACCAAGGTAACACGAATATCTAGAAAGATGATTTATATTATTAAGGCTGTTTGCAAGACTGCGTTGTTGAGCAATACATACACTGAAAACAAATAGTAGTTGGGACAACTATTGTAATTAGTAAATAATGGTACTGTTCATTAGTTGGGACAACTTTTTTTTTTAGTTGAGCCGCGAATAGTTCTCGTTACTATCTAATTAGGTAGGCGTTACCAACTAAATAGCTGTAAAATAACCGATGAATAATTTACTAATAAAAAATTAGTTCAGCCTCAACTATTCTTTTTTGTCAGTGTACAGAACTGCAAACAATGCAGGGTAAAAGAGATGATTGGATAATCTGTACAGGATCACATATAGATTTTTTACTAGGAATCTGTATTATCATCGGAGATGGTAACGATCGATCAGAAGAGAAATCCTTTCACACACACTGTGAAAATGGAAATTTACAATATCGATCAAAGTTATATCCTCTAATAGTCTAATGCAGTAAATCTTTTAACGTCATCTCAGAATAGATGGAGCTATAAATTAAAAAAAAAATTTAATTAAATTTATTCCGAAAAAAGATCTTCTCCTTTTGCAGATTCCTAGTACAAAATTGACTTGTATATAATAACATCTTGCAAAATAAAGCGTATTTCAGAAAATAGATTCTTCCTCTGATCTCTCTAGTAGCTCAGTGGTTAGATCACCTGACCGGAAATCAGTTGACCTGACGTTCGAATCCCAGCGGAGCATACCATTAAGCCATTTCCCTTTCAGGGTAGGCGTGACACTACCCGATTCGGGTAGTAAGGAAAAAATCTTTTTTCGGAATAAATTTAATTTAACTCATATAGATTTTTGGCTGCTTAATGGCCCTTCCCCTTTAGGTTTTCAGGAAATTGCAAGGCTGTTGGAACGGTGTCCAAAAAAATGGCGAAATCTGTGGTGCACTCAAATTTGGCCACTAAGATTCGATAAATCGGCATTAAGGTTGTAAAAAGGAACTTTGAAAATTGTCTGGACCCCGGAAGGGATTTCGCAGTGACAGGACAGTGGGTAAGTCTCTAGTTTTTCGAAAAAATAAGATAACGGCTAAAAAGTGAGAGTCAGTCGGCTTCCTTTTCACTTGGCGTCATTGCTACATTTTTCCACTCTCACTTTTTAGCAGTTACCTTATTTTTTTGACAAACCAGAGACTTACCCATTGTCGTGCCATCGTTAAACCCCTGCCGGGGCCCAGAAAATTTGTAAAATTCTTTTTGAAACCTTAATTTTTATTTATCGAATCTTAGTAGCAAAATTTGAGTACTTTGCTGACTTTGCCATTTTTTTGGTCACCGTTTCAACAGTCTTAAGATCATATATTTGACCTGCTGTAATATGATGTCTGAAGGCCCATCGCGACTTCCAAATAATCTATCATATATCCCCTCAATTTCTCAAGGCCTGTGTAATTTTTCTAGTTTTTTGTACTAGTGCTTTCCGTATGTGAATAATGATTGATGATGATTGTGTTTAGCCATAGTGTAAATATTACAATACAAATATTTATTGATAGATTTTTTCGCCATGAAGTCAATCCATACACCGGCCAGGAGGACTGGTTATACCAAGGCGGTTATTGGGATCGGAATTATTCAGATGTCGAGGATATATTTTAATGGAAATTGATTGAAAGGTTTTAATTCGAGCAGAAGAATTCATATGGATTCAGAGAAATATTTAAATGTAAGGTCTACTTTATATAATCATAATAATAGCAATTAATTTATTAAAAAGTATTGTTTGATATATTAAATCTCATTTTTAAATTGCCTGCGGTGACCACACAATACACTTTACACTCGAGAGTACAAGTTTTTCATAAACATTATAAATAGAGTAAACTCGCCTAATAAAAATCAGAATATATACACATATTATATATACTCATCTTAATTGGACAAGACTACTAAACACGATGACATCACACTGATATTTTTTGTTTTTATTGTTAATAGAATGGCAGAGGCTGGTCGCAGAAGGATGTCTAGGACGAAAGACCAGAGAGGGTCCTAAAATTTGATGTGTAAAATAATAGTGAATTAGGTTGCTCATATAGTGTATATGTATATTGTATAATGCACGAGATGAAAAGCCAATCTTCCAAGATCTTAGATCTTTTACTCTAAGAAGTGTGTGTATTACATGCCAGAAAAATGTACAATTGCGGTTCAGACAATGTATAAAAAAAAGAGAATTAAAGTTAAATGTTGTAGAATATAGAAAAAGATCTCATACCGTCATAGTTTTTTTTTCTTGATGCCATCGCAATGTTTCTCTTTAATATGTGAAAACATTAAGAAATGTTTTATAATTGTACATTTTAAAATCACCGTTTGAAGGGAACGTTAAATAGATGGGAATTTATAAAATTATGTACAATCGCTAAACAGCAAGTCCCACATAAGTTATAATTTAGCTGCGTTAAACCCCAAAACTGTATCTTCCGGGGGGAGATCTTTATGTCTTTCCAATTCATCAGAAAAGTCTATTTCATATCTACTATGTTTTATTGAAATTTGAATGATCACACAAATCAAAAGAATCGAATGACTATAAGTAGGAAAAATGTTGATTTCAAGCATTGTCGAATAATTTCTTCGTACAAGGATATCCAATGTGAAAAATTCGGTCAATTCGTACGCTCTCTAACGCAGAAGACTGCATCATTGTAATATGGGTTATTTTATCATGAAAATGCAGAGATATCTGCTTTTTCCGCAAGTGACACCTGCGTCGGCATATGACGTAACTGCAAGTAAGAAATGTTTTATTATGTCCAGTGACAGGAACTAAAAAACTATCATGAAATATCTATTTGTGATATAAGTGAGCAAAGCAGGTGACTGCTAACGGGTGGGAATTTCTCAGCATGAGCTGAAGGCGTCGAGGGCGAATGATCAAGTCACACTTAGCTATTAATTTACAAAAATAAACTTACTACGGTAAGTTTGCCAGATTTTTATAACTGGGATCAATAGACAGATCCCCTTTCTGTAAAGTTCTTGATATTCTTCCATCCGTTTGACATTCCATACTAAATGTTTCCCAGTCTTTGCTCTCTTTTTCCTCAATTAAATTCTTCAAGCTTTTTAATTCTTATATGTTTTATGATGATTTTTTTAAGTCACGCGGAACTTGATTTTCATATTCTTTTTTCTTCTGACATTATCTTCTAGCAATTTCGCACACCATTCATTACGATGGCATTTCTTCAATTTACAAAAGTTTAATGCTTTGTTACTTTTTTAAAATAAAAGTGAAATGTTTCGACGACCTTCTTTTAGCAAAATTCTGTCATAATAGACCGACTGTGTACGAAGAGAGCGCCCCTGATTTGGAAATGTATGTACCATGCCATATAATACCGGAACAATTTTTTTCTGTGTGGCTTTATCTTGACTAAAGGAGGCTATGACTATGAGCAAACCGAACGAGATACTTGTTCATATCGATATGAAAATGTCAATTTTTATGTCAGAAGTCTGAAAAAAGTACTGGTTTAATTAAGTAATTGGATTAACTATTTTGTTAACAAATTGATTTGATTTAAAAAATCGACAAGCTAACATGTACCGTAATTCATATCAGAGTGGACGTTTATCAATATTGTACAGCTGTGGTCCTTCGCCACTGGAATTTTGGGCAATGAAGGCGAGTTTGATCTAGGTTATACGTATTATTTTAATAAATGTATAATGTATAATAACAAAAATTATTCGAATTATTTAACATTTGTATGTATTATTGTCAGAGTATCTGCCTGACGAATGATATTAAATTCCGGTTCAGTTTCCAGTTTTCTCCCGGTCAATTTAAGAGTTCGAATTTTGTGCAGGGATACTTTCAGATATCCTTCTTCTAAATCAGATGTAATGTCTTTCTCAAAGTTTAAATTATAATTCTTCCCAAAAATCCCCAGCTTCAAAGTGCAAATAATTATTTTTTACAAAAATAACGTGTTTGAAAATTATAATTCTTTACGGAAATTCACTGTCCCAAAACCTAAATTATTATTTCGTTACGGAAATTCCATTTTCCAAGTCACAATTACATTTATTTCAAAAAATTCTCCGTTTCACGTCAGAAGTATATTGATTTACAATATTTTCTATTGTAATTGAGAAATATAGTAACTCCCTTTTTTCTAAAATTTGGAAGAGGGAACATTCAAATCGTGAAGAATTATGACTTGAAACAGGGACTTGTTTTGTAAGTCCCTTCTAACAGAATTAAAATTCTTTTCCAAAATTCTTGTTCCATGTCAAAAATTCCCCGTTTTAAATCCAATTGTAATTCTTTACGGAAATTCCCTGTCCTGAAGTAAAAATTATTATTCTTAAAGAAAATTCCTGTTGTAAAAGAAACCTAAAATAAAAATTATAATTCTTTCAGAAAATTCCCTGTCCTAAAATTATTATTCCTACGAAATACCCCGTTCGAAAGTCCAAATTATAATTCTTTAAAGGAATTCCCTGTCCCAATCGTCAAAATTATCATTCTTTGGCAGTGAGTGGTATTACAGAATTTTTTTTTTTAAATTCGCTATCCTGGGTCAAAACTGTAATTCTTTCGGAAAATTCCATCTTCAAAGTGAAAATTAGGATTTTTTTACAAATTCCCTGTTTCAACTCAGAATTAGACTAGTAAAATATATGAAAGCACTTTTAATTTGCATTTTAATACATGAGAGAAAAATCCTTTTCACTGAATCACATTCACGGGGTTTTCCCGGCTAGATAGACACCCTGATAATGCTATGAATATCAGAATATGCAAAAACCTCTAATTGAGCTTCGAGTTTTGTTCCAAATTTAAACACTCGACATATATCTCGAATGTTTATGCGCGAACTTTTTTAATACACTCAGAAACCCGAAAAAAAGCCTATATCAATGCCCTGAATATATTTTGTAATTTGTAGATAAAAATCTAGAGTATATGGGGTCGAGCTTTTGCACCTTGCTGATGATTTTATTAATATTTGTAGAATTGACCCAGAGCTTTATTGTTAATGGTAATTTTGTTTTATTTCAAGCTTATCCTTGCTTCACTTTTACAGTCAAATCTTGAGAGAGTCCCAAATCGGAACTTCAGAAATCTCCAAGCTGTCTCGGAAATGCGTAGCGTCCTCTCTAGTTCAACAGTTTAATTACTAGAAATTTTGAAAATACTGCAAGACTGGTTTGTTTATCGTATCGTGCGTACGGCACTATCCAATGCTGCGTGCGCAATATTTTGTGAGACAGTTTGGAGATTTGTGAAAGTACAGCTTTCGAGATCGACACAGTTTGAAGAGGGACAGAATGGAGATTCGACTGTAATAATTTCAATTATTAATAAGGTAAAAAATGGCTACATAAGAAGAGTGACTGACGGAGAAGTGAGATCCCTGGCACTAGAATTAACTGCTACCAATGTCGCCACAACCTATATTCTTTGCCCAAAGGATTCAAAGAAAAGTCTTGGTATTAGGATGCCATTTCTCGTGCTAATAATAAAAAATATGAAGAAGTACTTCACATTTGAGATCACTGTAATTATTTTTTTATTTCATAAACTTTATTATGTGTATCTAAACAATTTAAAAAATCACTCTTCTTCTTCTTCACATATATACGTACAGGTATTGGACGATAAAAATCTACACAGAAGATTTCGCGTCAGTAACTTTCAAAGTGTGACTAGAATTCGTCCATTTTGTACATCAATGCCGATTGGGCTTTCTGAAGGTTGGAACCAAATTCACTTTAATTTGGCAGATTTTACACGTAGAGCTTACGGTTCAAACTACGTAGAGACTGTACGAATGCAAATTCATGCCAATTGCAGAATTCGGAGAATTTATTTTGCTGACAGGTGATTGGGTCATCTTTATTAAAATTGTATATTTCCCCACACACACTCAGAAAAAAGTTTCTTCGGTTGAAACAAAATTGTGTCCAATTAAAGAAATTTCCGGCTTACCTTTTTTTACTTCAATTGAAGAAATAGTTTCTTGTACCAACGAAAATCTTTTTTAAACGAAAGAATATTTAGGTACATTCGAACAAAAATTCATTGAAATTAAAGAAAAGTGGGTTTTTGTTCATGATTATATTATTTGGCTTAACAAAGCAATTAAATTAAACATACACAGCTTTTATTTATTCTAACTGAAGCATTTATCACGAATCCAAAATTTTCTTATTACAATCAAAAATTTATTTTTGTTAAAGATAAGGATAATTTTAAATATGTACACTGGAAATCGCATTTATCTCGTTCGTTGTTTAAAATAATGAGATTAAATAAACTATTTCTTAATTTTTGTCCAGTAATTTATTTGAATAAAAAGTCATTAATTAATATTAAACAAATTTTTACTTTGATTTAAAGTAAAACAGTTAGAGAAACGATTTCTTGAATAAAAAAAAAAAA
>CAKNYM010040840.1:8141-20885 GCA_932195095.1 Andricus curvator
CCCCCCCCCCCCCAGTAACAGAAGTTTTGGTGGGACTGACGTTACGACTAGACTCTCCACCGTACGACGAATAATTACTTTACTTGGACATGATTTCGGCTCGCAAAACAAATCTCGCGCATAAAGGTGATAGTTGGGTGTACAATCTAAACATGAATAATACAAACAATAAAGTAGCCTCGGAATGGACTGAAACTTGGATTGACGAAATGCATACACACGGTAAACGTAAAGGTCGAGTTTCAGGCGATGAATGGAGACTGGGTGTTTGGAATGCTAGAGGAGTGAATGATCTTAAAGTAAGAGAACTACGAGAAACTATGCATGCTAGGAAACTAGATATTTTATGTGTACCTGAGACGAAGAAAAAGGGTTGCGAAAGTAGAAACATAGAAAATGGGGTGTTGAAAGGCGGTTTTGAAATATGGTCAGGAGTAAGTAGTGAATCAAATCGTAGTCAAGGGGTCGGTTTAATTATGAATGAAAAAGCAAGACAGCATCTCAAAGATCATGATTTTGTATCTCCCAGATTGTTGTGGGCTAGAATGAAGGTAGGAATCAGAAGATTATTTATCATAGCGTGCTACGCCCCAGTTGACAGTGAGCCGCGAGAAGTCAAAGACGCCTTCTGGGACACTTTAAATGACACAATAAGTACTTGCGATCAAGGTGAAAGAATAATTCTGCTAGGAGATATGAACGGATGGGTCGGCGTCCAACGCCAGGATACAGATACAGAAAGGGTGCTAGGTAATTTTGGGGATCCAACAAGAAAAAATTATAAGGGGGAAAAATTAGTTAGCTTATGCTTAGAAAAGGGCCTATTTATTACCAATACTTGGTTTCGACATAAAATGATCCACACTTACACTTGGTGTAAAGGAAATAACCGCAGTGTAATTGATTTCGTTATTGCGGATGAAAGACTAAGAGAACTAGTCAAAGATACAAGAGTCATGAGGGGTTCCGAATGCAATACTGATCATTACCTTTTAATCTCTAAAATAAACTTAGGCCGGGGATGGAAAAGAAAGAGAACAGAAAAAACGAAACAAACTCGAATAAAGATTGAAAATTTACAGAAACCGGAAGTGCGAATAGGGTTTCAAAATAAGTTAAGCGAACGCATAGATAGGGCAACTTGGGAAGCGCTTACAAGCAATAAAGATATAGAGGGTGCGTGCAGCCCATGGGCTTTATTACGGGATATCATTGTTAAAACTGCAATTGAAGTGTGTGGTACGGCAGTGGTAGGAAGAAAGTCTGGTGATGCGTGGTGGAATGATGAAATTCAAGCAGCCCAACAAGAAAAGAGAAAGGCGCGCGAGAGAACATTAAACATGACAGGTCTTAGCGATGAGGAGAGAAATAGACTCAAAAATGATTACAAAGACAAAAAGAGGAAAATTAAACGACTAGTCAAGGAGAGTAAAGAAAAAATCAGAACAGAAGAAGAGAGGAAAATACAAAACAGCTTTGAAGGAATGATGAAACTATTATATAAACAGTTGAAGGAAAGTAAGAGTACAGAGTTTGCCAGCATGAGAAACAGCAAAGGTGAAATGCTATATGATATAGACGAGATAGTAGACGCTTTAAAAGACTCTTTTAAAGAACTATTAGGAGGTGAAGATATAGGACAACAAAACTGCGACATAGAACATAATGCATTAGAAACCCCAATTGAAAAAGTCTGTGTCACTGAGGTTCGAGACATAATTAAGAACTTGAAAAACGGGAAGGCTGCTGGCATAGACAGTATTAGTGCTGAAATGCTTAAATACGGTGGCGAGTACATACCTCACAGGTTGTGCGAATTAATAAATTTATGTATCGAGACGGGGAAAGTCCCAGACGATTGGAAAAAAGCAATTATCGTACCAATATACAAAAGAAAGGGAGATAAAAGCAACTGCAGTAATTACAGAGGTATCAGCCTACTAAGTACCGTAAGTAAAATATACTCAAAAATACTTATTCGTAGGGTAATGGAAATCACAGAAGAAAAGATATGGGAAGTCCAAAGTGGTTTTATGCCAGGAAGATCATGTACAGATCAGATATTTAGCCTAAGACAGATCACAGAAAAAAGCTTGAGAGTAGGAAAGAAAGTTTTCTGTGCATTTATTGACCTAGAAAAAGCATTTGACACGGTAAATAGAAATAAACTTTGGGAAGTCCTTAAAGAGTACGGAGTAAATGGAGGGCTCCTGCAAGCAATAAAAACAATATATACAGGTAGTAAAGCGAGCGTAAGGGTAAACGGGAAACTGAGTGACTGGTTCGATATTACGCAAGGCGTGAAACAAGGATGCGTTATGTCCTCGTGGCTATTTATCATATTCATGGATAAGTGTCTAAGAACTGCACTCTTCGACGAAGAAGGTGTAGATCTCCAAACAGTTAAGGTACGTGGGTTAGCTTTCGCAGATGACAAGATTGTTATGGCAGAATCAGTCGAGGACTTGCAAAGAATGTTGAATAAACTTAATACAAGCATGAAGGACATGGGACTCAAAATTAACGTAAATAAAACAAAAATCATGGTGTTTGAGGGAAAGAGTGAGAAAACAATGTGCAACATTGTCCTAAATGATGAGAGATTAGAACAAGTTGACAAGTACGTATATCTAGGTAGTCTATTCACTAGCGACGGAAAAATAGATGGGGAGTTAGATAGGCGCATAAATAAGGGTAAGCAGGTTATCGGTAGAGCAGGGTCCATCCTAACAAATAAAAACATATCAAAAAAAGCTAAAATGGCCATACATAATTCTATATTTATCCCGACTGTACTATACGGTAGCGAGACATGGACATGTCAAGAAAAGGACAGGAGTAAAATCAACGCGATCGGCATGAAACCTCTGCGCATAATATGCGGGAAAACACTGATGGACAAAGTCCGAAACGAGACAATCCTCAAAGAATGTGGTGCAAAAGAGACAATAGTTGACACATGGGAAAGAAATCAGTTAAGATGGTTCGGACATCTTGAAAGAATGAAAGATGAACGACTGACCAAACAAGTGTATAAAGGTAAAGTAAATGGCAGAATGCCCAGAGGTAGACCGCCGAAAGAGTGGTTAGAATCTGTAAATGAGACATTAATCCGTAGAGACATAAGAAGCCATAGAAACACAAGAGCTTGCATGAAAAAATGCATGGACGTGAAGGAAGCTAGAGTAGTATGCCAGGACAGAAAAGTGTGGCGACAAATAGTTTGTAAACAGAGTGACAGTAGAATGAATGACGCCTGAAACAAAGACCTTGGATACTAATGGGCCCAAGTGGAGAACCATACATAACAATTTTGTGAGGCTCTTCACTTGGGGTGATCGCTAGAGAGATTGATCAGCAACCTGGGTCGGAGCAGTGTTGCAGAATAAACGTGTCATTTAAATAAATAACACGAGAATTCCAGATCAATCTAAAATATCTATACCTAACACTTATATACCTATCTACCTCATACATATATACCTACCTACCTTATTCCTATATACCCATATACACACTACTATTTTCCAACCGAGCAAGTCACGCCTATCCCGAAAGGGAAATGGCTTAATGGTATAATAATAATAATAATAATAAAACCATTAAGCCATTTCCCTTTCAGGGTAGGCGTGACACTACCCGATTCGGGTAGTGTTTCTAGGTGGATAGTTTTCTTGTAGTTATAAATAACTACAAAGTTTGGGCTCACCACACCCATAATATGCCAACAGCACACAGTATTCTCGAATGGTCACCCATCCAAGTACTAACCCCGCCCAACGCTGCTTAACTTCAGAGATCTGACGAGAACTGGTTTTTTAAGCGTGGCTTGGCCGTTGGCATTATTAATTATGATTAATTTAAATTTTTTTCAAATTCGTTGTTTTTTTGGTAGAACATTAATTTTCAAGGTTAGAAATTCATCTTTTCCATTGAAAATTTAACTATTTTGCGAAAATTCGTTTTTTTTTTGTTGGAAATTTAACTATTATATTGGCTTTTTTTTGGTTAAAAAATTATCTGCTTAGTTAAAAATTTTATTTATTTAATTAAAAATTTAACTATTTCTTCAAAATTCGTTTTTTTTTTAAATATATTGTAAGTATTCGGAAATCCTTTCAAGTTTCAAAATATTTTTAATAACGTCAACACTTCAAACATTACTAAATACATTTAAACGGACCCGAATTTTTCTTAAAATTTTCAAACATTTTCAAAAATCTTCAAAAATAAAAAAAAATTCCTGAAGATATTATGAATTTTTTGTCGGGATTTTCAAAAATCTGTTGAAATGTTCAAAAATCTTTTCAAATTTTCATATGAATCTTAAGAATATTCTTTCATTCTCTTGAAACCTTTCAAAATTCTTAAAAAGTTTCTAAACTTGTTGTTCGAAATCATTAAAAATCTACATTTTGTTTTAATTTGTTTCGAAATCTTTTAATTTATATACTTCAAAACTAGAAGCAAGATATCCTTTTTCTTAAAAGTTGTATCGCAAGATTTCGCAGACATTGTTGTCGAAAAGCTGACTGTTCGCATTCTGTTGAATATGACTTATTGGCTGTTTTCAGTTTGTTCTATGCTGAGATTTCAAAATTTTTTAAATATAATTTTTCAAGAATCTGAAAAAAAGAAAGCTTTTTAAGAATTCTAACAGCTTTGAAGTGGATACAAAAATTTTCTTAAGTTTCCTAAGAAAATGTACAATAATTTTTTCATTTTCAAAAAATAATTTGAGGAGAATAATAGAATATTTAAAAAGATTTAAGTAGATTTCAACGTAATACAAACATTCTCTTAAGGTTCCTGGGAAATTGAAAATAATTTTTTATTTTAATAAATTAATTTTAAGCGAATATTCAAAAACATTTAAAGACATTTCAGAAACATTAAAAAAATTGTCAACAAAAATCTGGAAGATTTTAAGGCAATTTTTATGTATACCTTTAAGCCATTTCCCTTTCGGGTAGGCGTGACACTACCCGATTCGGGTAGTGTTTCTAGGTTGATAACTTGTAGTAAATAACTACAAGTGTGGGCTCACCACACCCACGATGGGCCAACAGCACTCAGTTTTCTCGAATGGTCACCCATCCAAGTGCTAACCGCGCCCAACGCTGCTTAACTTCAGTGATCTGACGAGAACTGGTTTTTTTCAGCGTGGTATGGCTGTTGGCCATGTTGAATTTGCACAATTAAAAAAAAATTCTAGAAAAATTCGAATTCATTTGAAACATAGTTTTGAATCTTTAAAAAATAATTGTAATATTAAGAAGAGTTTTAAAAAATTAAAAGAAAATGTAGATTATTGAAGATTTTGAAATAAAATTTTGGAACTATTTGAAGAATTTTGAAAGGTTTCGAGAAAATAAAAAAAATTTCTTAACATTCCTGGGAAAGTTTTTAATGTTTATTTTTATTTTGAAAAAATAATTTGTAAAGAAATTTAAAATTATTTTTAAACACTTTTAAACATTTCAAAAAATGAGACGACTGAAGAATCCCAAAAAAGAAAATTTAAAAATCGTCATTCCTTGACAGCATTGTAAGTGAAAGTGTGGATTTGTTTTGAAAGCGCGAGAGGAATCTTCGAGTATTACCTCTACTTCATAGAACCGACTGAGAGTTTCCGAGAAATGTAACCTACCATAGAATTGGAATAAAAATAGAATAGCAACTCTTTAAAAGAGGCTTTCTTGAAAGCTCATTATTTTTTTCCAATTAGAATCATTTTTTATACAAAATAAAAATTTCGCATAACTGTTTATTTGTTAAAAGTTTTTGAACACTTAAATTCGAAAAAGTATATTTCGAGATTTGATAACAAGAAATCACGTTTTATCAGTTTGTTTTTGAAGTTATATAAATATAATTTGTCTAAGATTCTGGAGAAAATTCTAAAAGATTTTTGAAGATTTCACATACGTCGAAAAAAAAATCTGGAAAATTTTGTAGTAATTTTTTTTTATTTTACAGGATTTACAAAATAATAGGGAAAATTAGAGTCACTTTAAAAGATATTTAAGACTTTACGAAGTTTTGCAGAAATTTTAGAATATTTTATAAATTTTCGGAACGCTATTTAAGTTTTAAAATATTTATTCTCTTCAAAACTCCAATGTTTGTTAAAATTTGGAAAATTCTTAAGAAGCTTCTAATTTTTTTTCAAACTAGTAAAAAATGTATGTTTGGTTTAAAGTTTTTGTAATTTTTCAAATTTTAAATTATTTTAACATCTTTCTGAAACTTTAAAACCTTTGACATATCTTTTGAAATAATTCAGTTTTCCTACAAAATGTTTTGATTGTCTTAAAATCTTTTAAATTCTGTTCTAAATCAATCATTCTAAAATCTAAATTATTTGAAACTTTCCCAACAATCTTATTATCGGTACCGGTAAAATAAATAGTAAGTTTTGGTCAATGATTTCATTTTTCTTATCTCTTTAAAAGTGTGAAAAAGTTTACAAATTGTATATTGCGGCAGCAAATTGTTAATAACAGCATTATTTCCTAATATTTAGTTATAACTCAAACCGGCTTTTTTGAGCGACTGACTTTTTTGAGTGAAACTAAAAAAAAATTTAGGTGCAAGAATAAAAACCGAACACATTTGGACAAGCGCAAAAATAGGATTCATTTTGGAAAGAAAGCCCCCGGTAAGAAGGCTTGAATAGAATAGGATTGGAAAATGCAATTTTCCTGTGAATACCTGATTTTCCCTTCGTTCTCTTATATCAGAAACAGTATTAGAAAGAAGCAACTGCTATTCCTGTCAATACACTTTGAAAAATATAATTTTCTGGCTATCTCTAATACTGACTTGAATCAATCGAATTTACATACAATTTATTCACAATTAGTAAATTATTTACTATTACTATGCATGTACAATTATTAAAGTCATATTAAAATTTATTTCATCTACATTAAATTCAAATTTTCAGTTTATTTAAGATAACTAATTTTTTTTTAAACACATACATTATATTTGGAATTTAGGTATCACAAAATGTATTACACTCAATTCAATTCATTATATTGAAATTGAGGATAATGCATTACATATAAATCCAATGTAAATTTCTTGAATTCAAATCACTTGATCTCTCCGAAGTACAAACTTGAATTCATTTAAATAGACCCTTCCTAACTTATATTCCAAAATGGATAATTCAAACGATTTTATGCACACATTTCTTGAAGGAATTAGAGTGAATTAAATACACTTCAAATCTATCCTGCTATACGGGATACGAGAGAGATGTCATTAACGCTATATGAATAGCCGGAAATTACATTTTTGAGATAACCTATTCTATTTTTTTACACTGAAGCCTAAAGGGAAAATCAGGTATTAAAAATAATAGAATTATCTCTGCCTTTACGTTAGATTCAGAAATTTTTTATCTTATTCTATTCAAGCCTTCTTACCGGGCCGCTTTAAAAAGTCAGGCTTTAAAAAGTCAAGAAATAGAAATTAATTGTTTTTTATTAGGAGATTTACAAACATGTCCTCTTCTTTTCATATCTTGCTTTGTTTATGAAATCATTAATATTAGTATATTTTTTTTAACAAATTAAAAAAATATAAATAAAAAATAAACTATTTTTCCTTTCCCTGATTATTAATTAAATTATTTGAGCAAAATAAATTTTTCTTTATTGTATAACCATTGACTCATTTTTTGTGTATATTTATAAACAATTTAATACTTCTACTTTCTGGGTATGTAACTTTTTTATTTTCAAAAATTGTCTATCATCATAATAAATAAATAAAATTTGGTGCTTAAATAATAAAATTTGGCTCTTAATTCTGCACTTTTAATAAAAGACAACGGTAATATTATAAATAAAAATAATGGACTCTGGTTGTAAATAATTGTGCACTTTTCAGTTAGTGCTAATGGTAACTCTTCAAGCAGAAACTTCAAAGGTAAATCGTTTCAGAAATTGCTAAGTTTCATCATTTACCGACGCGAAACGTGCGCCCTCAAAGTAACTCTTAGGTGCATCCGCCAAGAGGGCGCAGTTATCAGCGCATGTTTTTTACATTTTCTGATATTCTCTTATTCCATTATGGTGCTTTCACACCTCTATCTGCCTGCCTGGGGCAGGCAGGCAGCTGCCCGAGACCGTTCACACCTCGGGTTTTGTTACGTCTCCAGCGCTGTTGTCGATTTGAAGATTGGTAATGTAGAACATCCTCTGGATTCGTTGCCGACGTAGAGTGATAAAAATCACTAACCGCGCGAACTGGTCGAGGTTCAAAATAAATGATTAACACTGCACAAAATTATTTAGAGAACAAATCAACTGTTTTTATTTAATTTCAGATTAAGGTTTAAACATTTTCACAAAGATTCCATGTTTAATTTCTCATGGAATAGGATTTCATCCGGGTTTGACATTTTTATTTAATTAAATCGTTTTTAATTAAATAGTTTTTATTCGCACTTCACTTAAGTATTAACTCGACAAAAGTCGACCACGGCGAACCGTACCGAATTACCGGAGTGAGTTATGTTTTGTGGACTAGAATTTTATTCGACAGTTTTATAAAAATATTCTAAGTCCAATTCAAGTACAATAACTCAGAGACGCGAGTGTCGCAGGTTTAATGTTGGAAAGAATGCGGCGATATACAATTATCTGACGATTTCGATGCTCTGCACATATATTTACAATCTCGGTTTTGGTACCATAAAAGGTGGGAATAGTCCTTCTAGCCAATAGAATTGCTGACGTCATATAATTTAATGTTTAATTAGCCAATCTCGTTAAGCACCGCCCATGCATTTCAAGCTAAAAAAATGAGATTCTAATTCTCGGAAATGCATTTTTACGATTCTTGTCGATTGACATTTTTCTGTCAAATCGCGTTATAGAACGAGATTTACGGCGTCTGAAGGGCGCCTTGTCGCTTCAACCCTTTACGTGAGTCATAATTTATCTATGCTGGCGGTCGAGATCACACGTGTGGCACTCGGAGATCGCGCGTGTCGAACTTGACTTAGATCTATATATCTATATATATTGATCTATCCGAGAGTACATAGCTATTTCAAATGTTAACTTTTAATTCCTTACTTCTATCTATTAGGAGATATTTATTCGAGGTACAGAGATGAGTTGTCATGTAATTTCTAATTGTCAAAATTATTCATAATTATTCTGTCTAATTATAGAGTTTTATTTCAATAAATCAATTTACTGAATTTCTGTTTCATTTGAATCATTTCAAATCTTTACCGCTCTTAAAATTACCAGAAAATTACTAGCTAGTAAGTATTCAGTAATAGGGTTCTAGCGCCCTGGCAATCTAGTTCTAAAACAGCGCCTGCTCCCAGTAAACACGAAGATATCTTAAAGAGCTCTTTACGACATCTTCTTGAAGATGAACGACATCTTTGAAGATATCCCATAACGAAGCTTTAAAGAATCTTTAAGGTTTAGCTATTACCATCGTAAAGAGCTCTTCGGGATATCGTAACGATGTCTTTAAGATAGAAATAAGAAAAAATAACGAAAAGATAAGACGTCTTGAAGATATTGTTATTTTACATGCAGCTGGGGTGTTATTATTTTCTAAATGTCTAATATATAAATGACTTTAAATTAAAAAACTTGCAATTTCCGTGTTTTCTATACACAGAAGTGCCTGTTTTTTAATTTAAAGTCATTTATATGTATATATATATATATATATATATCTTTTTTTGAGAACATGAAAGAGCTAGAAAGAGGTATTAGAGGTTAGAAACACGAAGTGCTGGATAAATCACTTTTAATATTTAGAAAATTTATACAACTTTGATACTATTTAAAACATTTTCTTTATTATTAATAATAACTGAAGATCTATTTGACTGATGTTGCAATAAAAGAGCTACGTTATTACAATCATTCTTCAATATTCTACGCGAACGATTTGCTTGTTGCCTCTTAGAGAGGTTAGAAAATTCTTTCCGATTACTCATAGCAATTTTAAATAGGTTAGAAATAAAAAGCGTGTCGCATACTTGCCAAAAACAGCTCTCTAGCTTCAGGAAATATAAGTCTTGATATAAATTAATATATAAATATATATAATTATTTATCAATTCTCCATATCGTACACCCGCCTCCTGCAACGCGCCTTTTTTTCTTTAAAAATGTATCGTTAACGATATCTTCAAAGATGTCGTTAAATTATCTCTGAAAATACAGCCCGCGCTTTTCTAAAAGTTTTGTTAAAGACATCAAAAGACGTCTTTAAGAAACAAGTTTAAGATATCATTGAAAAACTTCTTGAAGATGTCGTAAAGATATCATTTGGTAATTTCTGTAAGAGCTCCTGCGAACGATAAAAATAACGATATCTTAAAGTTATCTTGTGTTTACTGTAACAGCTGTTACAGTTTTCCGGGTTCTTCGAGCTCCGGAAAATCTCCAACCCGCGCGGCAAGTTTAAATGTAGTATAATATCAATAAAAATTAATACAATGTTTTTGCAATTAAATTGAGAAATGAAATAGATAAAGATAATTTCTATAATATTTCGTATGAATAATGAATGATCTAGAGATCAAATGAGTAACATTTTAGAGTGTGATTCAAGTGTAACATCGGACCGTATCATGTTATCTTCGTGTTGCCTGTTTTGTCGGCGTCTGTCAATATTTTTCCTTTATTTATTTACACAAGGAGGTTTGTCATTTGGGTAAGTTTAGTCAAATATATTCTCACCACTTTACATTTACATTATTTGCTATTCTTCGTAATGATTGAAATAAAAAATGTAAACTTTTGCGTAAGATTCTTAAAAACATAACCTCTAGGAAATCTTGAAATGTCTTTCAATAATGTATCGATTTTTTGTTTTTCAGCACAATGGATTATTCTTTCGCAGGAGTAAGTTGTTGAATATTTTGAGCACTGTAACAGCATTATGCACAAAATCAGTTTGAATGAAATGATGTTTTTAATTACAGTCGTTGGACATGCTTTATTGTGAGCTGTGCACAAAAAAATGGTTCTACAGGATTGTGACAATCACAAATGCTTTGAAGGAATAGACTACGAAGATGTAGAAATAGTGGGGATTGTCATCAGAATTTAAAAAATCCAAAGCGAAGAAAGCAATGTGTAATTTTTACAAGAATATGGGGAAGTATGTACCTTCCTCGACGTCGCCACAAAAGCCATAAAAGTTCCGAATCTTTCAACAAATCGTTATCCATCATTCCTTCTTTATCAACTAATATATCTATTAACCAACATGAACATTTTAATTCTTTACACAAAGCAAAATTAAGAAAAAATACATAAATTTCATGATTTCCTAGAGGTTATGTTTTTAAGAATCTTACGCCAAAGTTTACATTTTTTATTTCAATCATTACGAAGAATAGCAAATAATGTAAATGTAAAGTGGTGAGAATATATTTGTCTTAACTTACCCAAATGACGAACCTCCTTTTGTAAATAAATAAAGGATAAGATATTGACAGACGCCGACAAAACAGGCAACACGAAGATGACATGATACGGTCCGATGTCACACTTGAATTGCACTCTAAAATGTTACTCATTTGATCTCTAGATCATTCATTTTTCATACGAAATATTATAGAAATTATCTTTATCAATTTCGCTTCTCAATTAAATTGCAAAAACATTGTATTAATTTTTATTGATATTATACTACATTTAAACTTCCCGCGCGATTTGTAGATTTTCCGCTGCTCGAACAAGCCGGGAAACCCGAGGTGTCAGCGGTCTCGGGCAGCTGCCTGCCTGCCACAAAGCAGCCAGACAGAGGTGTCAAAACACCATTAGATCGGCAATCTCCCACCCACGAAGGAATAGTAAGGAGTGGTATCACCCTACGTGTTTGGTGAGCAGAGGTGGGACAAGCGACGTCCGAGAATTCGTTAATGCTTGCCAGGAATGAAAACTCGTATGCACGGTCGTGCACATGCGCAGAGCTGTTTTCGCAGTCACGTGTTATACCCACTCCCCTACATTATATTTTGACATCTCGATGCATATGTAGGTTATGTTCGTTTGTGTTTTTATTTTGTTGGGTGTATATCCCGTTCCTGAATTAAAATCGAGAAGGAAAATGGTATCAAAAATACGAAAAGGGTCTAGAAAGTATAAGTACTACAATTTCCTGATTTACATGTTAAAATTGACTTCGATAATAACGTGATGCCCTTTCGAAATACATTGCAATAAATAGCATTGGTCAGTTTGCGGAATTATTGCAAACCATCGATACATTTCCATTGATCCAAAAAATGTAAGAAACACTGAAACATTCACAATTTTATTTTACTAAACCAACAGCACAGAAATGTTCAAAACAAAACGCAAGTTCGAAACTTCAAACACGTGTTGACATCGTTGGCATGGCAACCTCCAGTGCGCATGTGCACGACCGTGCATACGAGTTTTCATTCGTGGCAAGCATTAACGAATTCTTGGACGTCGCTGGTCCCACTCCCCACTTACAGGGATACTACTCCTTACTATTCCTTCGTGCTCCCACCTCATCTCTGCACCTAGATGCGGCTACAGAAGTGGGACTCCGATACCGTGTCGAAAGTCGAACGGACCTCTTTTTCTAACGTGTGAAGAGAGAAAGAGAGATTCGTTCGATTCCGAAACAGCGTCGGAGTCCCACTGCAGAGAGTCAAGAGATAGTGTATATATATATATATATATATATATATATATATATATATATATATAT